>PVJC01000754.1:0-110729 GCA_004026665.1 Murina feae
GTTAGGGCTCAGTTTATCTTTTTAATAAATGAATGTAAGACTATGATTTATCTTTAAATAACATTTATCCTTCTCAATATTTTACAGGTAGTAATTTCATGGTGTCTATTTCTAAATATTTTATTTTTATTTTCAACATAATTTTTTTCTTAAACATTAGATTATTTAAGTGTATCTTTAATATTTCAAACACAGGTGCTTTTAAATTTTCTTTTTATTGTTGATTTCTAATGTAAATGTACCATGACAAGAGATTGTGGTCTTATATGGCAACTTTACTTTGAAATTTTAGCCTTATTTGAATGGTCAATTTTATACAAGTTCCACTAGTGCTTAAAATCAAAGTGTATTTCCAATTGGTTGGATGTATGATGTGTGTGTGTGTGTATGTGTGTGTGTTCCCACACATTAACTCAAACTCCATAACTTTATTTTGCAAAGTTTTATTTCATTGTAATTTTTTTCTAATCGATCAATTAATTTTTAATATGTGTATTAAACTATCCCACCATATTTTGCAAAATTGTCTTTATAATTGTCAGCTTTTGCTTTACTAATATCAAGAATATGTTGTTAGTTGCACAGAAGTTTATGATTATATTCTTAGAGGATTGATACTTGTGTTATATAGTGTCTTGTATTTATTTTTATCAATGCATATATTATATGTTTTCTGATATTAACAAGTCTCTGCCATCTGTTGTGTGTTGTGTATTAACTGGTATGTCTTGTTCCATTCTTTGTTTTCGAATTTTCAGAATCTTTTAAAGTTATGTATCTTGAAAGAAGTATAGAACTTAACTTTTTAAAAATATACTGCAATGAATGAAATAAAGAAAACTATCTCTATTTTCAGGTAACATGATTGTATACCTAGAAAATATGAAGGAATCTACCCAAAACAACAGTAACAACAAAAAGGCCTCTTTGAACTCATGACTTCAGCAAGTGGCAGGGCCTAAGATCAATATGCCCAAATCAGTTGCATTTCTGAATACTAATAGCAAGCAAGTAGAAACCTAAATGTAAAAAATGCAGCACCATTTTTCCAAAGAATATTAAATATTCAAGTGTAAATCTAAATATTCAAGTGTAAAAATGTATAGACTCTGTATGATGAAAATTACAATATGCTGATGAAAATTATAATATACTGATGAAAGAAATCACTAAGGATATGACTAAATAAAGAGACATACTGTGTTCATGGATTGGAAGACTCAACATAATAAAGATGTTGATTTTCCAAAATGTAAATACAAGTTTAATACAATTCCTATGAAAAGACTAGCAAGGTTTTTTGTAGACATAGTTAAAATTATTATAAAATTTATATGAAATGTCAAAGAAACTAAAATAGCTAAAACAGTTTTTTAAAAGAAGAATAAAATGCCCAGGCAGAGTAACTCAGTAATTGAGCATCGACCTATGAACCTGGAGGTCACAGTTCAAGTCCTGATCAGGGCACATGCCCTGGTGGTGGGCTCAGTCCTCAATGAGGGATGTGCAGGAGGCAGCTGATCAATGATTCTGTCTTATCATTGATGTTTCTGTCTCTCTCTCCCTGTCCCTTCCTCTCTCTGAAATAAATAAAAACACATTTTTTAAAAATAAAAAGAAGAATAAAGTAGGAAGAGTCAGTCTACCTGATTTCTTACATGGCTACAGTCATCAAGACTGTGCAGCATTGGTGAGGGAATAGACGCGGAGATGAATGGCGCAGAATAGAGAACCCAGACAGGGGCCCCACAAATGTGCTCAACTTATTTTTGACGAAGGTGCGAAGCCGTTCAGTGAAGGGAGGCTAGCCTTTCCAACAAATGGGCTGAACCAATTGGACGTCCAGTAAAAAAAACCACACCACAAATACCTGAACCTCATACAAAAGTTAACTAAATTAATTCAAAATAAATCACAGACATAGTGTAAAGTGTAAAACTAGAAAAGTTTAGAAAAAAATCATCAGAGAAAATCTTGGGGACCTAGAGCTAGGCAGAGTTCTTAAGCTTGATACCAAACACAAATCAATAAAAGGAAAAACTGATCCTTTGGGCTTCATCAAAATTTAAAATGTTTCCACACAGAAAGACTCTCTTAAAGATGAAAAGACAAATTACAACATAGGAGAGAATATTTGCAAAACATATATCTGACAAATGACTTTTATCTAGAGAATATAAAGAATTCTAAAAGCACACTAGTAAATAAACAATCAAATCAGAAAATGGGCTAAAGGCATAAACAAACACTTCACCAAAGAGAACATACGCATGGCAAATAAGCCCATAAAATGATGTTCAACTTCATTAGCTCTTAAGGAAATATAAATTAAAATAGCAATGAAATATCATTACATATCTTTCAGAATGGCTAAAATCAAAAATAATGACGACACCAGGTGCTGGCAAGAAGCAGAGAAACTGGATCACTCACACATTGCTCGAAGGATATTCAATGGAAAGTAGTTTGGCAGTTTCTTTTAAAAATTAAACATGTACTTATATGATTCAGCAACTGCACTCCTGGGAATTTACCACAGAGAAACGAAATTTATGTTCATGCAGAAACTTGTATAGGATTGTTCAGAACAGCTTTATTCATAATAACCCAAAACTGGAAACTACCCAGTTATCCTTCAATGGGTGAACACATCGACCATGCCAAGGAAGAGTACTCAGCAATAAAATGGACAAAATATTGATAAATGCAACAACCTGGGTGAAATTCAAAGGAACAATGATGGATTTTTTTTAAGAGGTTACAGACTGAATGATTTCATTTATGTAACCCTCTTGGAATAACAAAATTATAGAGGTAGAGAAAAGATTCGTGGTTGCCAGGGATTGGGGATGGATGATTGTGGTGGTAGTGACAGGAAGCTCTTCATGTGCAAGAAATTTGTTCAGGAATCTTCTACACTTTGCAAGTAAAAAGAGCAAGCTAAAGACAACTTGAAAACTCTTTGAGAATGTTGTCACAGCTGAAAAATACAGTTTTCACGGAAGATGCAGAAATTTGTGTTCTTGGAATTGAGCATGACATGGAAATACATTATTGATCAATGAGAATTACATTTAATTTCATATCCAAACAGTACATGGACAATATAAATTAATCCTTCAGGTTCAGTATGTTAATACTGGATGACATCTGCATTAATACATTTTAAAAATGTATTACAACTGTGAAGTATGTAGACATTTGGCTGTTTATCAACTAGAAGATTTCCTAAAATGGTGGTTAGAAAATCATTCTGAAAAGCAATCCATCTAAAGTTTTAAAAGGCAAATGTTTTAGATTGCTAAATATTTTCCATTTGACATACTTAGGAGTACAATTCAGAACAAGTTCTATTCTAAAAGAATGGTTCTCCAATCAAAGAAGGAGATGGAAAAGACTTCTCACTTCGGGTACTTTTCTGAAATATCAGTTTTCATAAACATCCATCTGTTTGGGTTTTCATTCCCCTTATCATCAAGGTTATGCAAACACAAGTCTCAGTTTTTAAATATGAGTTTTTAAATCAGAAATGCAAGATTACATCTCTTGAATGTTCTTAATGTATCTTTGATTAAAATAATACTAGTCTGTAAGAGGCAGATATAAAACTTGGATAATAAAAATTTGGGGTTAATTTTTTAAATTACAATAGATTAGTAAATTCTTTTAATAAGCAAATTTTATTTCACAATTATTTATTGTGATTAGAGATAATATTTGAATGTCTTTACTATTGTCTTCATTTATTTTGTTTTCTTTTTATAATTTTCCTTTTCCTGTTCTCTGCTGAATTGATAAGTGCCTTTATTCCATTTTTAATTTCCCTAGCTGATTTTGACACTATAACATATTTCTCTTGAACAAACTGAGGGTCTTTCCATGATTTATCCATTTATGGAACATCTGATATCATTATTATTATTGTTTTTAGTATATAGAGTTTTAGCTTTTCCTCTTTTTTAGCCCAAAAAGTTAATTATTTCAGTCAATGGTTAATTAAAATATATTTACTTATTTTCTCAGCTTCTTAACTTGTTATTATATCTTTCATCCAATATTTTCCCATCCTGCCTAGTTCAAATCTTAATTCTTACTAGCTATGAGATTTTAATCTTTCTGTACCTCAAGTTTCCTCTCTGTAAAATGAGGTTAAAAATGGATCTACCTCATATATTATGAGGATTAAAAGTAGTTGATGCGTGTAAACTGTTACCTATCTTTATAATTATTCTCAAGCTTTTTTTCTTTATAATCAAGTTAATTTTTTAATAGGCTTAGGAGGGGTAAACCTCCCATGGGTAAAATGCCTTTATTTTGTCGCTATTCGAAATGATCATTTAGTCTCAGTACAAGAATCCACTAGATCAACACTTACTTTCCGTTGCCTGTGTGGATAATTATTTCATCTATCCGTGCTGATGAAAAGACTGCTGCTGTTCCAGTGTCATTCTTTTATAGGTAACTTGCCTTTTAGAATTGTTCTATTTGCCCTTGATGTTTTAGTTTCCCTGCAATGTGAATTTTTTTTTAATGTTGCTTGGAATTTATTGTGAACTTTTAGTTTAGGATATGTCTTCCATTCTGGAAATTTCTCAGCCACATCAAATGTTGTTTCTCCTTCATCGTCTGGTTTTCCCTGGACCCCCTATAGATTTTATTGGAGCCCCTCCATCTATTATTCACGACTCTTACTTCTCTTTCATAGTTTCCCTCTCTTTGTGCTGAGTTCTGTGAGATGTTTCAGTGCTACTTCCAATTCTCTTTTTGGATGATTTCCATATAGATTTTATCCCATCCATTGAGATTTTTAATGTCAAAGAATGCATGTTTCCAAAATTTCTAATCAGTTTTTTTTCCATATCTACTTGTTCTTGAGGATGTTGAGTTTTAGTTGGTTCCTATAAATAATTACTCAATCATGTAAATATCCACAGTTGTGCATTGAGGTAATGCAGTTTCAGGACTCTGACCTGCTAAATTCTCAGGAGGTTAAATGCTTTAAATTTATTTGTATTTAGTTCTAATTTTTGTGAAACAAGTTTATTTTATATAAATATATATCTCTGATACAGTGACAAGGATTTTTAAAATGCCTTATCTTTTGTTAGCTCCTGTTTCATCAAGCTCAGGGAATCAGCTGTGTATGTGCATCCAGCATTCTCACACTGCACACAGATTTTCAGGAAAATCATACTGAAAGGTAACAGGAAAAATGCAATCACTTCTTTTATTTATCTCTTAATTCTCCTCAGGCAGTGCAAGAGGAGCAGGTTAATTTGCAGTAATTAGAAGCTCTGTGGATTCAGAATGGTAGTGGCTGAGACACAATTCTGACAGCTTGTCTCCAACCTTCCTTCAGAAAGCACCTCAGACTCATTCTTCTAGGGGCCTAACTTAGAGAAACATTTCCCCCACCAAGTGAATGTTAGCACCTAAGCATTTACTCAATGGCCCCTTTCAGTCTGCAAAATATAGCCAGCTCTCCTGGCTCTGCTCTTTGTTTCCCAAGGGCAAATGGTTTTAAGTTAAAACATTTTATTACTTCTGTTTCATTAGGAGAGCAGAACGAATGTGTCCCTTTTATCTCAAAGGATCCCAAAGTCCTCAACAAATAATGCGCTGGATGACAGCCCCACATTTGAAGACCAGCCCCTTCTGAAGTGCTGGACTGAGCTAAATGTTAAATCTACTATTGATTAACTAAACCTGCCATGGGTTGGTTAGAGTCATGGAATAGGCAAAGAGCCCTCAGGTTTTTTTTGTGTGTGTTTTTTTAATTTTAAAATATATTCTATTGATTTTTTTTTACAAAGAGGAAAGGATAGGGATAGAGAGTTAGAAACATTGATGAGAGAGAAACGTTGATCAGCTGCCTCCTGCACATGCCCTACTGGGGATGTGCCCGCAACAATGGTACATGACCTTGATCAGAATCAAACCTAGGACCTCTCAGTCTGCAGGCTGACACTCTATCCACTGAGCCAAACCGGTCAGGGCAGGCCTCAGTTTTTAACTTTTTATACATGGTATTATCCTATCTAATAAAAGAGTAATATGCAAAATAACTGTCACTCTGGGACAAAATGGCGGTACCCATAGCAGTGGGGCAGGACGCTGGCTACATTACCCTGGCAACGGGAGCCCAGCAGGCAATCAGACCACAGGCAGCACCCAGCAGGGCCTACTGGGAGGTCGCCATGATGACCCCTGAGCAGACAACTGGGGGTCGCAGGCAGCACCCAGCAGGGCCTGCTGGGCAGTGGCTGTGGCGGTGCTGGGAGGTCGCCATGATGACCCCTGAGCAGACAAGTGGGGAATGCAGGACCTGCTGGGCGTTGGTGGTGGCAAAGGGGAGCAAGCGATCTGGACTGCAGGCAGCACCCAGCAGGGCCTCCAGGGTGGTGGTGGCAGCGACAGGGGAGCAGGTAAGCGGGATGACCAGAGAGCAGGCAATCGGACTGCAGGCAGCACCCAGCAGAGCCTGCTGTGCCGCCATGGGGGAGCAAGCAATCTCTGGGAGGTTGCTGTGATGACCCCCTAGCAGACAAGTGGGCTGCAGGCAGCACACAGCAGGGCCTGCTGGGCGGTGGCTGCATCCACTGGAGAGCAGGGAAGTGGGGTGACCAGGGAGCAGACAATCGGCCCACAGGCAGCATCCAGGAGGGCCTGCTTGCCCATCCCTGTGTCATGGAGCAGACAGACCCCGCAGAGAGCAGAGAACCACATGGTATGGGCCCAAGCCATCAGCAGCACATCTCCTGAGGGCTCCCGAATTGGAGAGGGTGCAGGTTGGGCTGAGAGACCTCCTTGCCTGCCTTCCCCATCCCCCACCTATCCAAGCATGAATTTCATGCACCAGGCCTCTAGTTAGATATATATTGGCATTAGCATTTTTAATATATTTGAATGCCAGATATTATTCAAAAAATTTCCAAGAAAATGAATGTAGCTATACATATACATGATGTATATATATATATCTAATATAATAAAAGAAACATGCAACTTGACCGTTACCACCAGCCAATCAGAGCAGCTGTATGCAAATTAACCCAGCCAAGATGGAGGCCAACAGCCATGGAGCTAGAGCAAACCAAAGGCTTCTGTTGCAACTGCCTGCCTAGGCTGGCTGAGCCTCTGCTCACAGACATGCCCACCAGCCAATAAGAGTGGCTGTATGCAAATTAACCCAGCCAAGAGGGAGGCTGGCAGGGCGGCTCTGCACTGGGAGCCTCCACGGCCGGCCGGCATAGCTGTGCCAGGTGTGTCAGCTCAGTGTTGGGGGGGTCTGGCCTGGGGCCTCCTCGGGGCATCCAGGAGCAGCTGTCCTGGGTCTGCTGCCTGGCTCCACCCCCTAGGGGCCTCCCCAGGGAATGCAGGAGCACGGGGCCTCTGCAGGGTGTGCAGGAGCAGCCGTCCTGGGTCTGCTGCCTGGCTTTGCCCCCGGGGGCCTCTGCGGGACATCCAGGAACGCCTGTCCTGGGTCCACTGCCTGGCTCTGCCCTGGGGGCCTCCGCAGGGTGTCCAGGAACACCCGTCCAGGGTCCACTACCTTCATCCGCCCCCCAGGGGCCTCCACAGGGCGTGCAGGAGTGTCTGCTGCACAGTGCGGAGAATCCGAAGCCAGTTCACTGCCCAGCTCCACCCCGGGTGTGTTTGCTCAGCAGCAGGCCCCCACCGAGGGATTCTACACCAGCGTCCGCCCCTGGCTTGCCACCCAACTCTGCACCAGGTGTGTCCCCTCAGCGGTGTGGGCCCACCAGGCGTGTGCAATCGTGGGCCCTCTGGTGGGAAACGTCCAGGCCTACACTCACCAGCCTTCCCACCCCCCAGTGCATGAACCCTAAAGGGGCTGTGGGCAGCCTGAAAATGGCTCTCAGCCCCTCACCCAGGCTGGCCAGGCATGCCAGCAGGTGGACATCCCCCCCGAGGTGTCCCAGACTGCAAGAGGGCACAGGCCGTGCTGAGGGATCCCCACCCCCTGAGTGCACAAATTTTTGTGCACCGGGCCCCTAATATATATATATATATATATATATATATATACACACACACACACACACACATGTTATTACTTTAACCTTATTACTATCATCTTGTATGGAGCTGTAACACAGTGTTTGCAACTTGAAATGGGAGCGCCCTCTATGCATCTGTTCCCTAGTAGGTTCTGTTATCCTCCCATTCAGTCCCGTGTACCAAGAAGGATAGGTTTCTCCCTGACTAGATTTATTTATGGGCAACTGTAGAATTTTAGAGTTGGAAGATGATATGGACATTAACCTTCTGATATAGATAAACACCAAATCACTAGTAAAGTCAAGATCAAACATGGAATTAGTAATAAGGCTGGGATTATGGTTTGTAACTTGTGATCTAATGTCCATGATGACAGAAGGGCATCTAAGTAAACATAAATATTTGGTCCATTCAGAAACCATTCATAAAGAATCTATGAGTAGTATAAAAATTGTTACTTCTGACATGTTATAAACTAAATCAATAATCTCATTAATCCATTATGAGATACTTAAGAACTCTGTGTTGAAGGCTTTGAAAGACAAAGGAATATGGCCCAAGGAGAAATCTGGAAATGGGCAGCTTTTCCAGAGAGCCCCGGAAGGAAAAATGAATAGACAAATTTAAGAATCAGAGTTCTTTGAGCAGTTCTAGCATGGTGTGTATTTGTAGGTGTAAGGCCCTTTGACTTCATCACAAAGCTTGGCACTGTAAATGATGGTAAACTCGCAATCTTTCAAGGTACTAAAATTGAAGCAAGTTCTTGTCACAGAAATGAAGAGAAACCTACCAAATTATATTCAAAATCACAAAGATTGTACAGCCCATCCTGTCCATCACAGGTAGCATATTTCGAAAAGCTTAGTGTGTATCAGGTAACCTCATTTAATTGCCCTAATAAGCCAGTGTGGTTGATCTTATAATCGATACTGCCTCTATTGGATAAACAAAGAAACTGAGATTTAGATGAGTTATGTAATTTGCCCCAGTTCATGTAGCCAGTAACAGCAGGGCTGGGATTTATACCCAGGTTGTCTGACGCAGAGTTTAACTCCAAGTCACTATGCTCTATGAGCTCCGTTCTGTTGCAGAGAGGGATGAGAGTTCATAAAAAAGATATTTCTATACCCCCAGTGCCTGGAACTGTGCCTGACACCTGATGGTGCTTAGTAAATATTTGTTGGATACACAAATGAGTAAATTAACAAGTTAATTAAGCTCCTACCACATTTATAAGGCATGCATGACCCAAGAAAGCTTTTCAAACAAGTCTTTGCTGTTACCTTAGTATCCACCAAATTGCTTCCAAGAAGTCACAATATGAACTTCATAGGAATCCCCTGAGTAAATTGTTAGCTCTCTGCTGTTCTGTTTAGTTATAAACTGGCGGAGATACTATGTAGTGGGAATTATTTGTATCCCTGGAAAGTAACTTATGGAATAAGTCTTTTTCGATCCTTGCTGTTCCTCAGTGAATTTACAAGAAGTACATTCCAGATGGGAGAACTGGTGATTAAGCCTAGTGTATGGAGTCAGCCTTGTCAGCTGTGGTACATTATTACAGTGATCTCTGCCTCAGTTTCCTCATTCAGAAGATGCTGTGCATCCCCTAGGGTTGTTGTAAGAGGTGTGGTCAATAAATGGTAACTAGTATTACATCAAAAGTATCTTGCTGCCTTCCATGTATGGAAGGAAGCTAAATTCCATCCTCAGCAAACACATATCAGGGGACCCTGTGTGCCAGCCTCTGCTCTTTGTGCAGGGGATAGACAAACAAGGTTGTCTGCTTTCATGGCCTCATGTTCTAGAAGGAGACCTGAGAGATAAATAAAATAAGATGCACTATATGCTTGATGGTGCAATGTGACTCCAAGAAAGGCAGGAGGATGTAGGAGATGGTGGGGGAGGATTATTTCATACAATTTGGCAGGAAAATCCTTGAGGGACACACCTGAAAGGAAGGAGGTAGGACCCTGAAGACACTGGAAAAAGAGCACTTCAACAGAGGGAATTCCTGGCCTATTAAAAAAAAAGAAGAAGCAAGGCTGCCAGGAAGCAGGTGAATTGAATGAGGAGTGGTAGAGATGGAGCCAGTGAGGTGGAGGGGAGCCAGGTCCTACAGTGTAGGACCTACAGGGACTGCTGGCCGTGGGGAGGACTTGATTTTGCCCTGAGTGAGATGGGAACCGCTGGTAGGCTGTGGGCAGGGGGTGGACATGGCCTGACGTGTTTGAGGAGGAGCACAGTGGCTGCTGTGGGCATAGCCGACTGTAAAGGGGCAGGGGTGAAAGCAGGGAGACCAGTTAGAACACGATTGCACTGATCCAGATGGGAAGATGATGGAGGTTTAGACCATGATGGTAGCAGGAGACAAGGCAAGTGATGGTCAAATTCTGGATTTATTTAAAAGATAGAGCTCACATGATTTGCTTTGCGTTGGATTTTAAGTGTGAGACAAAGAGGAGAGTCAAGGATCACTTGAAGGTTTTTATACCAAGGTATTGACACAGCTGACAAGGCTGACTCATTTTGCCATTTTTTGTTATGGAGGTATTGGAAAGAAAGATTTTAGACAGGGTTCTCCAAAGAAACAGAGGCAATAAAATGCATAGATAGATAGATAGATAGATAGATAGATAGATAGATAGATAAGGAAGGCATGGCTCACGTGATTATGGAGGCTGGTAAGTACCAAGATCTGCAGGATGAGTTGGCAAGCTGCAGACCCAGGAGGTAATGGTGTAGTTTCAGTCCCAAGGCTGGCAGGCTCAAAGCCCAAGAAGAGTAGATGTGTTTAAGTTTGAGGGTAAAGGCAGGAAAAATCTGGTGTCCCAGTTTGAAAGCAGTCAGACAGGAGAAATCCTCTCTCACTTGCAGAAAGGTCAGCCATCTTATTCTATTCAAACCTTCAATTGATTAGATAAGGCCCACCCACATTTGGGAGGACAATCTGCTTTACTGTCTGTTGATTTAAATGTTAATCTCATCTAAAACACCCTTGGAAAAATACCCAGAATAATGTTTCACCAACTATTTGAGCACACCATGGCCCAATCAAATTAACACATAAAATGACCCACCACAGAGGAGGAGCAGATTTGGAGAGGAAATCAAGAGTTTTGCTTCAGGTTGAAGATATTTATTAAAACTCATTGAACAGATGTGGTTACACCATGGGTATAGAGCAGTGTCATTGAGATACCTTTCCCTTGTAGATGCAATATGCAATTCTGGCATGAAATTCCTTGTGTTGACATTCATTTTATTGACTCTGGCCTAATTATTAAGATTAAATTGCTAATTTACTGACTTATTTAGCTCTATCAGAAAATTTATTCCTAAGCCTTTCTGGCTTTTCACCTTTCTGAGCCTTCTCCCTTCTGCTTCATTTTTCAGGATGCCCTCTGCTCATCTGTCCACCTGGAATATACATTTTTAAGATTCATGAGAAGGTATCACCTCCTCATTGAATCTTCCCCCAAATCATTTCACAACTTTCAGACTATAGACACTCCTACTCTTCCTTCTCTTCAGGTATTCCTTCATTTCCTTTCTTTTTTCTTTACTTTATACATAGAAGGTTTTTAATTTATTTCTCTTTGTTATATATACATATACAATTAAAGCAATATGGAAAAGAATAAATGATGGTAAAAAGCGTCTAAAATCCTAGAGTAATGATGTTTTAACTAGCTTTCTAGAGTTTTCTAGATTTACATATACAAAATTACATGATTTTATTAGCATTTTAAAAATGCTACTTAGTCTGATTTTAAAAATCAACAAAAGCCCGACCAGCATGGCTCAATGCCTGAGCATTGACTTATGAATCAGGAGGGTCACTGGTTCAATTCCCGGTCAGGGCATATGTCCAGGTTGTGGGCTTGATCCCCAGTGGGGGTTGTGCAGGAGGCAGCCGATCAATGATTCTCCCTCATCATTGATGTTTCTATCTCTCTCTCCCTCTCCCTTCCTCTCTGAAATCAATAAAAGCAAAAACATTTAAAAAATAATTTAAAAAATCAATAATGTGTCAGGAAGCTCTTCTAATATCAATCAACATAGCCAACTATGACTCATTTTAACAGTCACTCGTTTGGGTAGATATAACGTCCTTTGTTTATCCCACCCCCTGATAGTGGCTTCCTGGCTTTGGGTCCAATTGGGTCCAGGACAGAAGTGGTGTCACAAGGACTCGCCATTTCGCAGCTCAGTGTTTCCCCAGATTGGCTTTCTTTTCAAACAGGCTTTGTCCATGTTATATCAAAGCTGACCCCAGGCAGCTGCAAACGTATAGTCCTTCACATATGATTTCTGATTGAGAAAATGTTCCTTGTGTGACAGTTCCAACAAAATTCCCAGAGAGAGCTTTAATTGGACCAACCCAGGTCATATACCATCTTCCAGTCAATCCCTGGGGTCAAGTGGAAGGCGACCTGGGTGACCAACATGTCCCTAGAGCCAGGTGAGGCTCAGGCTCCCCTCCCCTCGGCACACCATTCACTGAGGAGGTTTAGCCTGGAGGATTTTGAAAAGACCAAGCTATTCTGTTACCAGGTGACATGGGTGTGGAAATTGAAAAGCCAAAAACAATAATACTGAAGGCAGATTAACATAGCTTTTTTAAAAAACACACCAGTGCTTTTGTATTCAATGACTACAGATTAGCACAATATTGACCTACCATACAAGATGTCTATGGTTTGGACTTCATTTTAACCAACAGGTGCCACACTGTTTCTACTTCAGGGCCCTTTGCCAAAGTCTTTTTTGCAACATCTGTCAGTTACTCATCCACAGATTGAGCGAATTGGATCAATGAACTTCCACTGTCCTGGGCAGCCATTACCAGCCATTCCTTCATCCCTGTGCCAGGTCTGTTTCTTATGGAAGCTGAGGTATCAGGACTGTTTCTTTCTCCAAGGCTGAAAATGCCCATTAACAGAGAACTGGCAGGAGGGGATGCAGAAGAAAGAGCATGGCAGCCAAAGCCGAGACCTTTGGAGTCTCCTGGGCACTAATACACTGTTCCTGAAATTGTTGCATTTCTAATTAGATTGTTTTCTGGCCTCCCCAAAAGTCTATGTATAACCAGAGGCATGACTGGACCAAGGTATGTGGATGACCTGGTTTACATTTGGTGGTCCTGGAAGTCACTTTGCTTGGCATTTACTCAAAGGAGAAAGTGAGGGCAGTGGAAGAGCCGAGGTCACTCTTAGCGGTCTCCCCTCCTCAGGCCCAAACTTTCCTACCCCACTCAGTAAGACAAAACGCCTTGTGATACCAAGATACACTCTTCTTAGCAAGCACATTGTCAACCATGGACCTTTGCATGACTCCAGGGTCTCATAAACCCCACCCACCTTTACGTAGGCAGATAATCCTAGTGTCCCTCCTGAGAGGCACAGCACTCCACTGGGGTTCTAGAAAATACGTTTTCTCCATCTCATCACACACTTGGTTAGACCATCCTTAACCTGCCCAACTCAGAGGAATGAAGAAAAATTGGAGGAAGCTGACATTAAGCAAGTGGGTCATTAATCTTTAGACCCAAAGTTAACCATTTCAGAGCCAAAGTGAACCAGGCTTTGGTGCCATCAAGAAGAGAACTGAAATGATAATATGTGTGTGATGCCAGGTGGCAAACTGCTGGAGGAGAGGGTGTTTGCCTGAAAAAACCAAGGTGAAACATAGAACTATTTTCAAACTCTTTTTAGCTGTGGAACCCTTTATTCAAAGGAAATGGTGCTCCACATTCAAAGAGAAGGTGGATGAGTTGAAGAGGGGCTGATACCCAACCAATTGCTCTCCCCTCCTACAATAGCCCCTGAGGCCCCTCTGAGGGAATTCTTAGGGCTCAATGAGACTTAAAAACTGCTGACCTAGACTTCTACTAGAGCAACAGTGAAGAATGCAGTTTGCTTAGAGACAAAGTGGTGTTGCCTAGGCTTGGCTCCCATGTTAAAAAGGCAGCATGCAGCGGAGGGACAGACGGTATCAAACCATTCAGCAGGTACCTTCGGGTGACTTTGCATCAGACAATGAAATATGATGCTTTGTGTTCTTAAACTGTTGTCTCCTATTATTTGTTAACTTTTCAATGACATGTACAGGATGGTAAACCTTTCTTTAACATTGGTGTATAATTCTAACGAAGCTTGGGTTGGTTTTTTTTTTCCAGCCCCTTCTTACAAGTCTTGTTTTAATTATTAATATGGTACACCTTTTCCTGTTCTTCCCTCAAACTCTAGTCAATCAAGAGCCAACTATACTTCTCTTATTTAACCTGCTGTAATACTGACATTTCCTTCTCCCCACTAGATTGTTAAGCTCTTTTGGGGAGGAAAATGTTTCTGTTAAAGTATGCATCTCTCACACCTAACACAAAACTTGTCAGCCCTCAAGTAAATATTTTCCGAATGAATGACAATAGTGAAAGAATGGCTACAAGAACCCTACAAAAGTGACAAAACCACCCAAAGGGAAATCTGGACAGGTGCATAAGATGGAGGCTTGGGAGCTGATTTGTATGCAAGCTATATAACATCTTCACTCCTCCATTCTCTCATCTATAAAATGGGAGTGATAAATTGGTGGCGTTACAGCTTCCTCAGGCATGTTGTTATAATTACCTTAAAAACCTTACACCATCCATGTAAAATAAGTACACAGCACTTGGTACACTCCTCTACTCACTCTCAGGAGCTCCAATAGAGATGAACAGATGAAGTAAATGGAAGAGCATATAGGTGAATTCACCTTAAAGGCACATTTGGGCCAACTCTGGTTTATGTTGGGTTATTGGGGTAAATGTGGGAAAGCCTTGCCTACTATCTGACACGTGGCCATGGGTGCATTACATTGTGAGCACTTCCCCCTGCTGACAGACAGCAGGGTGGAGTGAGTAAGGCTGGCCTGACCATCTGCCTCCCTCCCCCCCGACACATCTTCAAGACAATTTATAGCCTATTTGTGCCCCGGAGAAACAGCCTTTTGAACTAAAACACATCTTACTATACTTTGCTTCCACTGCATTCAAATAGTTTCTGCAAAATGGCCCCACAGCCTTCCTCTCCTCTGGGACTACTGTCCAGGGCTGGTCACAACTCCCTTTCCAACTTTGTAACTGTGATAAATTGTCACTCATCCCGGAAACACAGTTACAGAGCTCTGTCTTGCCAGGACCCTGTGATAGGTCCAAACACCAATAAAATGTAAGTGAGAGGCAGATGAGTGAGTACACAGTTACAACACAAAGTGATAATGCAAGTGCCATGGTGGAGAAACGCTCACGGTTCTGAGCCCCGAGATGAGGGCTGAGGGAGGCATGGCCAACGACAGCTTTCGGGAAGAGTGATGCCTGGGCTGAATCTCTTCTCAATGCTACAGCCACAGGCTTCTGTTAAGGCGAGATCAGTTTCATAGAGGTGTAGAATCTTAAAATGAGTAGGAACCTTAGGAGCCTGCTTCCATGTCATGTTCCTTCAGTGGTGTGCGTTCTGGGGTCAGACCTTCTGGGTTCAAATTTGGACTCCGCCACTTTTAATCTGTGTCTTGGGCATGATTACCCTTAAGCTTCTTTACCAGTGAAGTGGAGCTAATAGTAGAGCCTGGAAAAGAGCAAGTTTTCAGTGAATGTTGGCTATTAAAATGATATCTGCTGCTATTAATGATCACCAGTAAATGTTTATAAGAAAAAGATACAACTCAATTCTTTGATTATTTGTTAAATAATTATTTCTAAAGTTGACAGTTTGTCTGCTGATATGCCTCCAATAAATAAAAGATTTCATGAATATTTTTCCCAAATTTCAGAAGTCTTCAACATCCTAACTTGGAAGCCAGACCTTGTTCAAGGCAGATGCCTTATTATATCAAGTAGCACTGAGAGTAGAGGTATATGTAAAACAGAATGAAAGGCTTTTAAAAAATGTGTCTGCCATGGACTTTAGATAACATTTCTCTTAATAACAATAAAACATATATATATATATGAAAATAAACTCCATCAATTCATATTTCTCTCAAATTTTATGACATGGTCTAGAGCTTAGTAAACCTCTTCTTAATAAAGAGTGAAAAGTAATAATGTAAACAGGATCTTGCTAGGAATGTTGAAAATACTTAAGGAAACAAACTTTTGAAACATCCCCAGTCCACAGGGGATGTCACCTACATAGAGTTGTTTACTAGGTAGAAAGAGCTAATTAAAACAGCTCCAAGAGGCCAGTAATTGTTAGACTAGACAGAGTATGTGCTTTAAAAGTAATGAAACTCTATATCCTTAAATATATCCCATAATTAAGATTTCCAGTTAAATAAATCTGACCTTTCCCCCTAATAAAGAGGTTTACTATATAGAGATAGATGTTAATACAACATGCTCATAGTACTGATGTTGAAAAGGCTACTCAAATTCAGCCTTCTGGGACTTTTGCCTTTTGCTTTGCTCCCTCCCCACCTCCTGAAGGTTATAATTCAACACACCCAATTAAGGTTAGGGAAGGGCCTTGAGGCCCAAGTGCTAGTGATTCTGGTTAGAGGAATTCATCTTTGTCACAAACCACCTGACAGGCACTTGTTGTGAACTTAAGTGAGTCTACAATTGCCTTGGATTCTCACTCTCCTACCCTGAGCTCTCCTCAGTGTTTCATTCTAGGGTAAGCATGCTTTGGCCTTCAGTGTGGTAATGCATCTTTGAGAAAGAGGTGGTACGGATCATCTCCTCAACTTCCTCGGCTCAGAAGCCTTTCTGATGAAACAATTTATAGGACCAGGTTCCTCAGAAGGCAACCTTCCAAACATCAGAATAATACATCCGCTGCATCGGCAGAGTATGGAGTGCAAATCAGCCTGAATCCTTTTTTTTTTTTTAATATATATGTTCTTATTGATATCAGAAAGGAAGAGAGAAGGAGAGATAGAAACATCAATGATTAGAGAAAATCATTGATTGGCTGCCTCTTGCGTGCCCCCTACTGGGGATTGAGCCTGTAATCCCAGCATGTGCCCTTGACTGGAATCAACCCAGGACCCTTTAATCCACAGGCCAATACTCTATCCACTGACCCAGGGCAGCCTGAATCCTTTCAATGGCAGCACTGTCCCAAGAAGGTAGCTGAAACTTCTGGGGACCTTCACGACCTGGCTCCTGCTTATCTCCCAGCCCCGGCCTCATTTCTCCTCAGACTCTCTCACACTCACATTCCTATGAGAGGACACTGTTGGTGGACCTGCTGAAACCACGGGCATCAGGGCCTTGCTTTGGCTGTTTCCCAGCTCCCACTGAGTACCTGCCACCAACCTTTGCTTGCCTTGCTTCTACCCAGTTTTCAGAATGAGTTCTTCCTAGACCTCCAAGAAAAGCCTCTTTTCTGTGTCCTCCGACCCTCTTTATCTCTGTCCCATCACTGCATCTCCTGCCCTGAGTTTGGGTGGCCATCACTGAGGTTGGGACTATATTCTATACCCTGTTATGCTATGTTCCCAGTGCCTACCACAGGTGCATGGTACACAGAAAGCCATAACTATATTTGTGGAATCATTAAAGTGATAGCTCTTGTTAGACAGTTGTGGGCACACGCCCTGCAGCTAGTAATTCAGGAATGCCTGGGCCCACTCTGTGGGCATATATAAATGTTTGCTTACTCACAGTGGATATCAGAGGGTTCTTACTCTACCTTTATCACCAAGTACTTTCTTAAGGTATAATTACGAAGCCAGTTCTATTGATCCACCTCAATAGGGAAGTAGAAATGGCACATATACTGAATTTTCTACACAAAAACCTTTTCCTTATCACTAGGACGCTGGGCCCTGTCAGATGGACATGAGAGGATGACACAGAGTTGGCCTAAAGCAAAGGGAATCTAGTTCAACTCCTTAGAACTGTCAACTTTGGCTCAGAGCCAGAGCCTCAGGGCAACCTGGTACAGGTACTTATTCATCAAGCCCTTCTTCTCTTCGGCACTCAGAGAGATATCATCAGAGTCTGGGGATGTAGCCATGTAATTGCTTTCGCATCACTGCGGCGGCATCTCAGATTCCTTCGCCATTCTAGAGCACCAGCACTGATGATGTGTCCGTAGCTCTGAGCTGGAAGTGCTGCTGGAAGTCGCAGGCTCTCGTCAAAGATAAAGATGGTCATGATATCAGAGGACTTGGTAGGGAGAAGAGACTAAAATTGCTTCCTCTAAACTTGGACTTCCTTTGACTTCCAAGGAGTTCTTCAGGATGGTGACCAACAAAACTGGCAACTTGTCAGGGATATATTATGAGAGTCTAAAAGTAGCCAGTATAAAGGCCTCTGATTCGTCTAAGGTCACTGGAGTAGATTAACATCCCAAATTCAGGGTGACTTGTCTACTTTACTCAAGCCCCGTCATGTTCACTTCCTGCTTCTTTCTTCTAATTGTCCTGCACAATTAGGGTGGGGTTTCTGATCTTAAGTATGTCACAGTCGAGTACTACACAGGTCACCCCCACCCCTTTCCGCCCCCCCCCCCATTGGCCACCACTCAGTTTTACAGTCCTTTCTTTCCCCACATTTTGGTCTTGGAGCTTGTGGCTGCTACTCCTACACTCTTGATGAGATAAAAGATAGATGCATGTGTGTGTGTGTGTGTGTGTGTACTCACACATCCATGAGCAGTCAACCTATCTTTTTTATAGAATCCACTCATGCACTAAACTTGGGCAGCAAACTGGACTGTGGTTGTGCAAGAATGGCTCCATTTGTCATTGGGCATTTCTGAGGGAAAGCCACCAAATGTGGCCCTCCACCTGCTGGCCCCCCAAAGGGAACGATGCAAATTCTCGTGTATTTTTGCTTTCCCTTCATGATAGGAAAGGTAGACAGCTACATGGGAATGCATGTTGCTGCTACTGTTGTAGTATTTTTTTTTCCAGAATAATGAACTCTCAATGAAAAATTAAAATTGGAGTCACAGGAAAAAGCTGGAATTAGGACCCAAGTCTTAAAACTGAATGAAGACCCTCAAACTTGTTGCCTTTGTAAATCAAATTGTAGTCGTGTGTGGCTGTAGGCGCATGGAGTAGGAGGGGGTGGTAAGAACTAAACCACCCTGGAGAGAGATGAGAGTGATGCAGAGTCATGGCTTCCTCTTACAGTGAAGCCGGTGTTTCCTGAATTAATAGAGATATTATTCACTGAATGTGTGAAAAAGACAAAGGCCACTTTGTGAAGTCTTTCTCTTGTAACTTTTTATAATTTTCTCTGTTTTTATGACCTGATTCCTTGCTACAGCACTAATTCAATGTAATTTTCTAACAGCCTTGGAGGGGCAGTTATGATACAGCATGCTCAGTAACTAGCCCTTGGAAAAAAATATGGCAACTTTCATAGACAGATCCTCTCCCTCCTTGGTTTCACTACTAGGTGGTAACTTCATACCACGTTAATCAATATTTTGCTGCCCATTTTACCATATAATCCAGTGATGTTAAAGATATAGTTCACCATATAAACCCGATTAACTGAAGAAAAATATAGCTTCTTATTGCTGACTTTATGAGGTTAGAAATAGCACCCAATACTAATCTGCAATGCCAAGAAATGAAGATGGCTTAAATCATATCTCATGACTAATGCATAAGACCCAAAGTTCTTTTATTCCTGGCTATTTTAGAAAACTGGGGTATATTTTTTTACCCTAAAAACGAATTCTGTAAGATTTATTGAGCTAATACAAAATGCCTTATTATTGATAGCACACAATCAAGATTTTATTCTGATGATCACAAAAACATTATTTCTCTATTTTGATTATTTTTAAAAATTATACAATGGGTTAAGTCCAGAACCAAGAATATTATATTTGATCCTTAATTATTGTTTTTTAAAATAGTCAATATGATGGAAATATGATGGAAAGCTTAGATGGCTTTTTGTAGTCACTATTTCATTTTAATTGTACTTGTGAATTCATTTAAACAGAAAGAAATATATCTACTAATAAAGTGATCCTGTTATTTTTGCTTGTTTTTGCTTTGGTCATGACAAACTGTGAAATGCTGTGTTTTTCCTAGAACTCCAGTGCATGAAATCTGCAATCTTTCCACTTGGTTTAGGAAGGGCTCTTAATTACTGCTGTCATTAGCACCTAGTGTTCAAAACTGTCTGTTAAAATGTACTGTTAGTCTCACCTTCAAGTCCCTGCTTCTTTAATTTTATTTTTTCCCCCGAGGGTAAGTAAAACAATAATTGCTTAATAACAACAATCGTATACACTAAATTAAATAATATTCCAAGTTTTTTGGTGCCTATTTCTTTTTGTTCAGAATTCAGCATGTGTGTGTTAGGACTGGCCTAAAATTTGAACAAGTGTACATAACGAGGGTTATTACTAGGATGGATTTATTACTTGGGTTTTAAACACAAGTCACTCATTTGCCTTTTTCTTTCTACTTGGATAGGGATGGCAGACAACTGCTGTGGAGCTTCAATGTTTCTGCCTGGTCATGCACAGTTCTGCAATATAATGCATAAATGTATAACAGCAACTTGGGCTAGCTGGATACCTCTCTTGGAATAAGGAAATCCAGCCAGGCGTGTCCATGTGACCCGCCCCCCGCACCTCCCCCCCCCGCCCCCCGCGCGGGGGTGTGTGTATGTGTGTGTGTGTGTGTGTGTACAGGTTAAAAGTTAATTCATTCCCAAGATCCCCCAGAATCTTTCTTTTTCTCTGTTCTGGCAGCCCTGGTTCCTAGCGTGGGTTGTAGTGAGCTTGGGGGCGTGGGAGGGGCGGGAAGCGGGAGGCCAGGGAGGCGGGCGCCGGGAGCCGGGCGCCGGGCGCCGGTGTGTGTCGCGCCCGCTCCTGCCGGGTGAAAGTCCGGGCCGGGTTTTGCACGGTGCCCCCGGGCTTGTCTCACGGCCTCCAGCCGCCGCCGCTGCCGTGTTTACTGAGCTCGCGCGTCCTGATATCACTCCGCTGGCATGGAGGAGGAGGAGGAGGTGGAGGAGCGAGAGGAGGAGGAGGAGGCGGCGGCGGCGGCGGTGGCGGCTGCGAGCAGTTGATCATTGTGATGGTGGCAGGAGCAGCGGCGGCAGCGGCAGCCCAGCCGAGCGTTAGGGGCTGCTCTCCGCGCGGCGTTTTGCAAAGGACTTCACCGATCTACTTTTGCAGTCGCCTCGGACTGTCCATGTGTTTACTTCCCCCAGCCCGAGGATTCGCTATCTAGGATCCTGTGAAATGCAACTGAGCAGCCAAAGTACTTTGAGAACACGGGGCGGCATAAACACCAAAACTTTTTTGTGGAAGGAAAATGCAATAAGCAAGCTTGCCGTTTTCCGATGCGGTGTGGAGTGAGTGTGTGTCGCGCGTGTCCGCACTGGAGGCATATGCTTGTGTGTGTACATGGGGTGTGTTTTTCGGTACGTAGGGAGAAAATGCTTGCCAACCACCGGAAATCTCCTGGAATTTATTAGAAAATAATGGATTATAAAAAGAAGGCAGGAGAGGAGCGGATCTCCCCTTGAGTTGCAACCCGATTTGCTGCTGGCTCAGTTTTGTTGATTCTTTTTGTTGATAGGTGTCTGATGGCATTCTGATCCCCCCCCCTTTTTTTCTCCTTGAGCTTTACAGTTTTTACAAAAAAAGGGAAACAAAAAACCACCCCAAATTCTCCCCCCCCCTTTTTTTTTTGCCCCGTCGGGATTGCTGTTTCCATCCATGTGCTTGCGTCTCCCCCGCGTTCCACTTAAACTATTTTAATCCTTGGACCCAAGGAGGAGGCTGATAGGGGGGTGGATAAAAAAAGTTCTTCCAAAATAGTGTGCCCGGGGAGCAGGATGGGGGATTTCGCAGCCCCCGCTGCTGCCGCGAATGGCAGTAGTATTTGCATCAACAGTAGCCTGAACAGCAGCCTCGCCGGGGCCGGGATCGGTGTGAATAATCCTCCCAATAGTACTCCGGCTGCTCCGAGTAGCAATCACCCCGCTGCCGGCTGTGGCGGCGGCGGCGGCGGCTCCGGGGGCCACGGCGGCGGCTCGGCGGCCGTTCCCAAGCACAGCACCGTGGTGGAGCGGCTCCGCCAGCGCATCGAAGGCTGCCGGAGGCACCACGTCAATTGCGAGAACAGGTACCAGCAGGCTCAGGTGGAGCAGCTGGAGCTGGAGCGTCGGGACACGGTGAGCCTCTACCAGCGCACTCTGGAGCAGAGGGCCAAGAAATCGGGCGCCGGCAAGCAGCAGCACCAGAGCAAACCCCAGCAAGATGCGGAGGCTGCCTCGGCTGAGCAGAGGAATCACACGCTGATCATGGTGAGGGCGCGCGGGCAGTGGGCACGGGGCGCGCGCGCGCGCTTGGGGGGTGGTGGTGCCGGAGCTTCTGACACTGGGGGACGGGGGTCTGATTGGCACGCCGGGCGAGGTGGGCCGAAGGGTTAATGTCAACTTTTCTGAGAGGGAAAAGCTTCGGTCGCCGCTACCTGTTAATCTGTCAGGGTTGTCAGATGTGGGGAAGAGGGGGCGAGAGGGGAGAAGCCAGTCACGACTGCGTGGGGCGGAGGGAGCCCGGAGGAGCCGCGGAGGGAGGCACTGGAAAAGTTTTTTTTTTCTCCTCTCCTTTTCTTAGATACGGATTTGAGAGTGTGAACCCAGAGTTGAAACCTCGCTCCTCCTCTTCGTCGCTCCCACCCCACTCCATCCCACCCCACCCCACCTCTCCCCTCCCCTGGAAAAGCCGCCTCTCCTTCCCAGACCCGTCCCCCTTCGCCCACCCCTCTCCGCACATCCGCCGGGTTCGGGGAGAAATTGATGCTGTCGCAGATTCTGGGCGGGCACCAGGCCCTCAATCCCTAAAGGGGGCGGCGGGGGAAGCGAGAGGCTCTTGCCTTTTCTCCCCAGCTCACCCCCTTGGGGCTGAGAAAGTCTGAGAGTTTTGTGAATGAACTTTGAAGTGGGTGAGAAGCGAGCGAGGATGGCCGCAGCGCGCCTCCGCGGAAGCGCGCGCGGATGCGGGGCGCGGGTGCGCTCCTCGGCGGCTGGAGCCCCGGGTCTGGCCCGGCAGGTGGAGCTGCGGGTTGGGTCGCGCAGAGAGCGGCCTGGCGGGGGGGCGGGAGGGGAGAACTGAGTCTTCTGTACCAGGAGTCCCCGCCACGCAACTTCACTGGGGATTGTGTCCCCTCCTCCTCTCAAACTCGCGTGCCCCGAGCTGCTGCGCTTCGACCGCCGCCAACTTCCCGGGCCCAGCACAGAAGCCCGGAGGAGTGGATGGCGGCAGGGAGGTGAAAGAGGCTTAAAAGGCTGGGTGGGTGGGTTCGAGGCAGACTGAGCAGCCAATGGCTTAACTTCTCCGGGAGGAAGGGGCAGTTCCCACTCCCTGACCCTGAGGGTGGAATCCTTTCTCTCATCTCCTTTCTCAGGTTCTTTTGCTTTCCTTTCAGGGTGGGGGAGGCCGGAAGCTCGGAAAGGTGTCTGCAACCCCTTCCCCCACCGCGCCACCCGGGTTAACGAGGCGCGGGTGTGCGCAGCGCGCCGGGCGGTGGGAGTGTGAGCGCGCGGAGCGCCTCTGCCCGCGCCCCTGGCACACCGCCCCCCGGCCGGCGGCCCTCGCCGTGTGCGGCTGAGGAATCGCACGCGTCCTGGGTCCGCAAGTTCTCGGCGCCGGGGGCGGTGCGGTGCCGCCGCAGGCTAGTGCCCGGCGCTCGGTGACAAAGAGCCGGCTTGGGGGAGGGGAAGAGGCTAGCTAGGCGGCCTCGCTCGCTCCCCACCCTCTCCACCTCCCCCGCCCCGCACGTGAAGAGGAACAATTTGTTTATCTTGGCCTTCAAGAATCCTGCCCTCCTCTCCGTTCTCCGAGGCCGCCCAGCCCCTCCTCCCTTCCCTCCCTCCTTGGCGCGATCCTGCCCAGTCCCGCCGGCAGCAGCACCTTCCTCCTCCCCTTCCTCCTCTCCCAGATCGTCCTCCTGCAGCCCGCTTTCCCCCTCCCTTCTGGGACGCGGCCGTGGGGGAGGGAGCGAGAAACGCTTTGTCCGCCTCGCGGCCCTGCTCCGTCCCGGAGGCCGCGGGCTGGGAGGGGCGCGGCGCCCCGCCGCCCTGCCCCCGCCCCGTGGCCGCTCCCACCCCGCTCCCGCCTCCGCCCTCCTCCTCCCGCGGCCGAGCCAGCGCCGCGCGCGAAGAAGAGGCGGACTTGGTTTTGGGGAAGAACGAGTGTCAGAGAGTCGGGGAGGGCGGCTCTCGCTTTACAAACAGGAAGCCTAAAACCGCTGGCACACTGTAGCTTGTCTGATTGTCCCCGGAGGCGGGGCAGGCCCTGCTGCTCGCCTGTCTCTCCCGCGCCCTCTGCGCACCTATGTCCTCCAGGCCGCCTGGGCTCTTCTTCCCGCCCCCCTGGCGCCCTTCCGCGCACCTGGAGGCTCACTTTGTGAACCTAAAGATTTGCTACACTGTGAGGATATCATCCTTGCCTACTCCACGCCTCCTTTTCTGTGTTGGTTCGCGCGGATGGCGTAGAAATGGGCTGCTTTCGTAAAGCCCCCCAATCTCAGCACCACGGAATCTCCCCCGACCTTTGCTGTGGATGTGACCTCGTCCGCTGGACACCACTGGAACAAAAGCCAGCGCCTTCCCCTGTACTCAGTCGCTTTGCCTCGCCGAGCGACAGCAGTAGAGTTTACGGCCAGAAAGTTTTTGTGTTCAGGTGGTGTTCTATGGAGGGTGCCACATGGGCCCTCGGAGGGACCCAGGGGAGGTCTCGGGGGGCGCGCGCCTGTGTTCAAATACACCCGCAGGTGGAAGCAAGCCCAGGATGCTGACTTCACCTGGAGGGACGTGGCAAGCCCAAGCCGGGGCTTACTTTAGAAAATGAAAAGATACTGCTTACTTGAATGGATGGTGTGCAGAACAGGAGTGTACTCTAGCTTCAACTGTATTTCACATATGCATTTCCCGCTGATACCGGTGGCAAGTATGTGTGCTGAGTGTGCCTTAAACAGCCTTAAATCTTAAGCAAAGGGTTGCACGTAAATTCTATGCAGATTTACAAAAAAAGGAAACAATCAACACCATCCTTTACAATTTACTTTCCTTTAAAAATATTTAGGAATTCACATTGGCCCCTGAAATGAAAGGGTATTTTAACTTAGCCTGTGTACGAGATAAACTCTTGAAAAACGGGTTGCAAAGAAAATGTTGATCTTGATTTTCTTGAATTGGCTGCTGGCTTATCGTTGTGCTCTGGCAGGGCACAGAGCAATTATACTTAGTTCACACACTGGGCCCTTTATTTGGAAAGCCCTAAAGCAGTAGTCAGTCAGAACCAAATAATAATAATAATAATGGTGATGATAAAAGTAAAGATGAATAGGATTCTTTTCTGTTTTATTGCTATTGTTTACCTTCATAGAGCCAATATGTCCAAAGTCCTAAATATCGATCAGTTCTCTTTCTGCCTGGCTTGGGTTAAGAAGGCTGTCTCATCAGGCCTTTCCCTCAAGGTTTGTTTTCTTATCTTACACGTTTACAAGCATCTACATGAAAAACAAACACGCCGACAAAAAAGCCGGGTGAATGAGGTGACACAGAAACCGTCCTTGGCTCCAGACTGCTGGGAGGGGCCTGGGCTTTGCGTGGGTCTCTATCAGCCCTGTTCCAAAGCCTGGTGCACAGGCCTGCGTGGAAGCTGCATGACCTGGACATGGAGTCAAGTGCTTTTCCCCTGACACACACTTGATTTATACGGAAGTGTTCCCCTCCAAGATTTATTGGTGAGACCTATTGATTCCACTTATTAGAGAGTCTCAGTTGAAAATGTGCCTTTTCCTAAAATAGTTTTAATTGTTTGTGGTAATAGGAGGAGACATTGTTCATTCTCTGTACATGGAACTGCATTCCTGCTTAAAATATTAAGGTATATTCCAACTGACAAATTCATTTTCAAGCCAAAAAGATACATGGACTGACTTGACACAGGTGTAATCACTCAGGCACGCCACAAAGCATGACAGTGCAGTCTTCAGAATCACAAAATGGTGGTAGTAGGCCTTGACCTGGCTGAGTTCCCCTGTTTTCACTGCATTAGCGCCATCGTAATTTTCAGATCATGCTTAATTTATACACAGCTTACAGACCGCAGGAATCTAGGCCATTCCTGCTCTGAGGTGTTTATCCCATGAAATTCATTTGGTAATAAGCATATTAATTATTGAATGTTAAAGAACACTGAGGCCTATCCAGAACGTTCTCATCCATTCCTGGAAGAGATCCAGGCGATGTCGTCATATCAGTCCATCGCTAAAGCTCCTTATAAATGAATCTGGTTTCCTGTTTCTTATCCTGTGGAAGGTAAATCACTGGCTCTATACCCAGTTGTTGTGAGCTTGTAATGTCAAACCATTTGCGAAGCTTTCCTCCGGACCTGTCATTGGCTTCTCCTCTTCTGCTGTCCTGGGTTACAAGATTGACATGCGTCTCTTGAAAAGCCTTCCATAGCCCAAGAGCCCACATAGGTGTACCTTATGTTGGTGAAAAACTTTTTTGAAATTTCATTTCTCTGTGCTTCATAAATGCTTGTCTTTTCTTTTAAATTTCAAGAATCATCCCCCCCCCCCCAAAAAAAAAAGCTCTAGTGCATATTCATTGTTATTTATGTCTTTTGGTGCGGTGCATTTTATTTAGTGCTGGGCAGTCAGTGATCGGAAAAGTAGAAGCAGAGTTAGTTAATCATTAATCATAATCTATAAAATGCTCCCAGGCCCAGTTGGTTCCCAGGGAGAGCTGAGTTTTCAGGCAGGTAATATATGTGACGCTTTCCATCCTGTCTCATTAGAATTATAAGCAAGCTTTAGAACCTCACTGGGAAAAGAAACAGTCCAGGTGCATGGTGTGCTGACATTTCTGGAAGAAGAAGGATGAGGGTTTTAAACCTTAAAATAATTAGAGTTATTTTCTAAATACTTCTCTGAGACCAAGAGCCAACTGTTGTTAAAGAGGTTTCCTGACAGGGTTCTTCCATTTGGTTTAGATAATAATGGGGAGACATCTCTCCTAACCTCTCTCGCGCCCATCCCTCCCACCTCTCCTCCTCTCCCTGCAGTGTGCTAGACACATGGAAGGAGTCTAGGATGAGACACCATGCTGCACGTTACATGGTAATTGTTGGGCACGTTGGAAGTACTTGTGCTTCATTTAATGTCACTGATGGAATATTGTTTGTGGTGAGTGCTCTGTGTTTGTCATTTAACAGTCCTGCATTCTTGGAACTCAGGATGGCCAAATTCTGTCATCTTTTCCACGTTACCCATCACAGAGAACTGTGAAATCAATCAATCAGACATCAAAATCTTATAATGAGGGACATATTTAAAACCTGAGACTTCATGATCTATGCCTTTTAACTTTCCCAACTAGCTTTGCATTTTTTAAAACTCTGTTGTTACTCAGAGCTGGTTTTCAGTTTTCAGATCCTGTGGGTGCTTGCTTTGTTTTTCCTTCCCCCTCCTACTGCCAGCCTTTTGGTCTTCTCTCTGATCTTTATCACCTTTACCAAAGGTTGGGAAGAAGCACTCAGAAGAGAAATTTAATTTTGGTGCTTCCTACTCGCCTAAAAAAATCATTGAGGGAGATTCCAATTATTTTAGATCAATTATGGATTTGGTTTTGCATACCATGTACTCTTCATTAGCACAAAAATAGAGAATAGACTGAATTTTACAATTTCATTCATCCCTTCAACAACATTGGTTCCTAGATCCTAATACTTAGTATAAGTTAAAATACTAAATCACATTCTTGCATCCAAGACTTTTGCAATGTTTATTCTTTGTAGACTTTCAGTGTTATTCTAGCTAAGGTTAAGGGGATAACAGGTTTTTTTTTGTTGGTTTGTTTTTTCAGCAGCATTAGGCTGGATGCCAGTGACCTCTCAACAGCTTCAGGCTGAGTTATATCCCCTCCTCATGACATTTTAAGTAAAGTACTATGCTTTACTTTCCTGTTCTTTCAAACTAATTTGTCATTGGTTTCTCCCCCCAAAAAACCCTGATTTACAGGTAACTGTTCCACAGTTACAGGATCCCCCAAATTATAGTTCCTTTAAAAACTAAAGCAGGCTTTTCAGGCAGATGCATTCCAAAAATTCATTATTCATGTTTGTTACTTGTAAATGCAGCTTCTGCGAATCAGCTATCACCAAGAACTGATTAATTATCCTTCACTTAAAATTGTTGTGTGTGTTCAAAGCTAAGAAAGTTTAAAGAGCTAAAGAAATAAGAGCTAAAGAAATACTCAGGAGATGGAGTTAAGAGGCTGCTATATATAATAAATGCTTCAAGATCCCAGGCTTCCCTTCAGAGAAGGAGCACACTTTTTTTTTTTTTTTTTAAGTCTACCTGGCTATTGCATCTGTTAAACAGTGTGCGCTGTGGGTAAGCAACTGCATTTAGGAAAGAAGCACAGCATTCCCTGAGGGCCAAATACACACAGGCATGGAAAAAAGAAACGACTGCCAGTGGCTTGGGGTTTTTAAGGCAAGCTATGCATACTGTCCTTGGGGGATTTAATACAAATCTCAAAAGGCTCGAGGTATTTCCTCTGACATGAGGAAAGTGATTCCTGGAGAATCATTTAGACACTTCTTTTTAATTATATCGGACCTCCCGTTGGTTGGAATGACCTTTATGCGGAAGTAGAATCTTTGAAAATATGAATAACTTATAGTCATCCTCCTTGGCGATGGCTTAACAGCTGTAGAAAACTTAAGTGAAATGTTTAATTTTTAACTAACCACCTCCAGCATTTCCTTTCTGACTCCTTCATTCTCCATCTTGTTGGGGAGAATCTGGTATGTCATGTTTCCTGGCGTGAACTCTCTCCAGCGTTTGCTTATGCACCCGGAGAGTTTCTTAGGACACGATCCGTATTGCCCCTCCATCTCAGGAGATCTTTCTCCACCTCCAGAAAACTCGTGTCTGGGCAGGCACTTCTCTCCCTGCAAAGGAGAAGGTTGAAGAGCCCTGAGTCTATTTGTGCAGCTTCAGCCCGGGTTGTAACTGTGACTCAGCGCCCTTTATCCTCACAGTGGTTGGTTATTTCTTTCTTTGATTGTTTGGTAGATGTTGAAAGTAATCAGTGATTGACAGTGAGTCTAAAGGGACTGGTACGCACTGATGGGCTTTAAGGAAGTGTGGTACGCCCGGGAGGAGAGGCCTGAGGCCGGAGGGGTTGAGGGTTTCGCATCATTTGGAATGGATGGCCAGGGAGAGACACATAAGAGAGATACTGGGTTTTGCTGATTTGTGGTGAACAGACGGTACCTGGTGCCTTGGGAGTTTGCAAAGGTAAAGTGTGCTTTTTGTAATCTGTTCGGAGCCTGCGGACCCCGCTGAAATGCAAATATGTATTTTCCAGAGCTGATGGCAATATTATTTGCAAATGGAAAGAAATCCATTTTCTAATCTATTTCAATGCTCTCTTAAATGATCACTATTGCCATTTGAATGGATTCACTGTGGTTTCCTTTCAATCAGTGATTTTTCATTCCATGGGGATTATGCCCTCCCACCCCCAACATTGGGCAACATTGGGAGACATTTGGGTTGTCACAGCTGGAGGGATGCTACACTGTGTAGTGGGGAGAAGCCAGGGACGCTCGCGACATCCTACAAGTGCACGTCCCGCCAAGCATTTCCGGGTCTAGAGACGAGGATCGCTGCTGTTGAGAAACCCTGCTGTACGCAAGGGGCTCCCCTCCATGGTTGCCGGTCCGCAGGGCAGATGCACTCAGCTTTCCCAGCACCCTCATTGCCCATGGCCTGCAGCGGGGAGGTGCTGCCATGTGGTGGAGTGGCTGGGAAGAAGCGAAGGGACTGCTGCCTTGGGTTTCGGCTCCAGCCGTGTGACAGGCCAGCTTTTCATTTCCTGTCTGCCTCTGTCTCCTTCTTGTCAGGAAGGTGAACAGTACTCACTCCTTTTACCTTACAGTGTGGCCGTGAGGCTCGAATGAAATGCTAGTCCTGTTTTTATGAATTACATTCATTTTGCTTCATTGTTTGCCTCCTGCCCACATGCAGATGTAAAGTTGAGTGATTCGAGGCATGTTTCGCTCATGCACAGGCCAACGTCTAATGATTGAGCAATGGCTTCCTATTAGACAGCATTTCCACGCCCTGGGATGCAGTGGCATCCTTGCTGCCTCTGGCTTACACAGCAGGGCACCGTTTCATGTTTCAGATACGGTGTATGAAACGGTCTTTGTGGTTTTAGGTGAATGTGCTAATGGAGGTCATTAATAAACTAACATTTAGGAAAATCCTAAGGGTGCTAAATGCTTTGTATCTTCTTGCAGTCTTTCTATAGCTGTAGCTTTCTTGCATTGTTTTCTATGACAGCATTTCTTTCTTTTAAAAAAAAATAAAATAAAATCATTTGTCGATGAAGAGGATTAGCTGGCACGTGACAGAGAATAAGGTGAAAGTATGGTTGTTAAAAATGAGGTAGATGATCGTCTTTGCTTCCCTTGTTTTGACTGGGTGACTTGTAAGTACCATGGCTTGACATCAAGGTTTTAGAGGAAATTAGACTAAGAGGAGAGCATTTAGAAGAAGCAAGCAAAGCAAGGTGGTGCACGACTTGCGCCCGTGTCACGGGAAGGACCGGTGGAAGACCTGGAGGTGTTTAGTCTGATTCAGGAGATGATATGGTTGCTTTCTTAACATATTTGAAGGGCTGCCATGTAAGAAAGGACTAGATGGGCTCTTTGTGGCCTCAAGGGGATAGGTTAGGATCAGTGGTTGGCAGTTATTAGGAGCCAGGTTTGTTTTAATATTAAACACACACAGCGCACAATTACATGAAAATTAAAGCTGTTCAAAGATGAAATAGGCTGTCTTGATGAGTGAAAATGTTCCAGCAAAAGTTGTTCAGTTGCCTGAAATATTGCAGAAGGGATTTCAACATCTTATTTATTTATTTATTTATTTATTTTTTATTTTCAAATATATTTTTATTAATTTCAGAGATAAAGGGAGAGGGAGAGATGGAAACATCAATGATGAGAGAGAACCATTGATTGGCTGCCTCCTGCACGCCCACTACTGGGGATCGAGCCCGCAACCCAGGCCTGTGCCCTTGACCAGTCTGCGTAGCAGTGCTCCATCCACTGAGCCTGACCAGCTAGGGCTCGACATGTTCTTTTTTAAAAATTATAACACTTTAAAATAATATAGAAATAAAACAGCAGTTAGATAAGGACAAGGACCTTGTCTGTCTTTTCATCTTTCTATCCTCATGACCAGAAAAAGACCTAGCTATACATGGGAGGAACACTAAATATGTGTGGGATAAATTAACTTCAAGGAAGTAGATTAAGAAGTGACATAATTCCTCTCTCTCAATGTTACCCCCTTCTTAGAAGTTACCATGGTTTAGAATATCTCTCTCCAGACCTTCTTCTGTTTGCTTACATGTATACTAAATGTTATATGTCATTGTATGCTAGTTTTTTCCCTACATCAATGAAATTATATTACATATAAGGTTTTGAGATCCACTTTTTCCACATACTGTATTTTGGAGATCTATCCAAGTCAATACATGTAGATTAGATTCTCAATTCATTCTTTTTAATTCTCAGATAACATTTCATAATGTGAGTGTTCCATAGTTTGTCGAATGATCCCCTATTGTAAGACACATTGGTAGTTTCTCTCTCTTTTTCTCCCCTATGCCCCCATTGCCAGTTTAACATTACTACAATGAACATCCTATCCATATTTCCCCTGTACATATGTCCGCATTTCTGTAGCACAGATTGGGACTTCTTTCTATATATGTAATTTGTATGAACACAAAAAGTCGGCCAAAAAAATGTCTTGATCTAATATGATATAATATAGCATCTGAATTATATTACTACCCATTTTAGGGCAAATGATACTTGTGTCTCCTTTAAAACATTGCTTTAAAAAATATCAACCCCAGTAACTGGTATGGGTCTCCGCAGTCTAGGGGAAACATGATTAGTCTTCAAAGTCTGTATATCTGGACACGTCTTACAGGAATGACTTTCCTTCTTTTCCTCTGGCCTAAACAAGAAGTTACCAGGACTCTGCTTGCCCCTTCCGCTCAGGCCCTGAGGGTGGGAGAGTCGCTTCCTTGAACAAGTTTGTGGTTCCTTCCCCTTTCCCTGGCTTTGTGTTCCACAGGCCCGTGTGGCTCTATTTCTGAAATATGGTTCAGTTGGTGATGCAGTGCCTGGGGTGGCCGTGGGTGCATGTTTGCGTGTCATACAAATCTCAGGTCTGTGAGTTGCCACCTCCTACAGGTTAAATTGCCCTGACTAATCCAGTTGTCTGTGTAACGTGGTAATAACAACCTGCTGACCTGGCCGACTGTGGAAAATGCATCAAAATGGACTCACCTTGACAGCCACCGAGCAGCATCTGTTTAGACAGTGAGGGGTCCTCTCGCTTTTCATTGTGCACGCGCACTGCAGGGGTCTGAGGGCTGCCCTTCACTGGAGACCTTCGGCATCTTGGTTTACCTCCGGCATAGCAGCTTTCCTCCCCCGAGATACTACTAACTGGAGACTCTCTTTTTACGGAGCCAGAGCACTTTGGCTCCAGAATCCATTATCTTGGCTACAACATTATTCTACCTTCACCTGGCTGAGGTGTTCCTTCTGGAAAAGGCTGTGTGAGCACCTGCATTTTCTAAACCGTGCTCTCCCCAGGAGGAGTCTTCACCTTCCTGACTTACCTGCAGGTTTTAAGATCAGTTTGAACAGGAGCCAAAATCAAGACACGTGGTCGTGCTGGGCCTCGCCCCTTTCATCACCGGGAGCTCCGCTTTGTCATCTCCTGATCTCCCCTACTCCTGGCCTGCGTGCCTCCCTTTCCCCTGTCCTTTACCACTGCCTCGTTTCCCCGTTGTCACAGTGACAGGGGCATCTGCAAACTGTACGAGATGTAGGTGGCAGTTACTTGAACCACAGAAATAAGCCAAGGTGGTGTGGAAGCGCTTGGCGGCCTCAACTTCACAGGCCATTCTCCACTAAGTGACTCCAGTGAACGAGGCATCCTGCTTCCTTGCATGACAGTGATTTTCAACCACTGTGCCGCCGGAATTTTAAAAAATGCGATCAGTACCTGACTGTTTAGTCGGGGCGCTGACTTCTTAGATTGTCAAATAAAAAAAATGAGCCTGGCTGGTGTGGCCCAGTGTTTGAGCGTCGACCTATGAACCAGGAGGTTATGGTTCAATTCCCAGTCAGGGAATATGCCTGGGTTGTGGGCTCAATCCCCAGTGGGGGGCATACAGGAGGCAACCTATCAGTGATTCTTATTGATGTTTCTATCTCTCCCTCCCTTTCCCTTCCTCTCTGAAATCAAGAACAATACATTTAAAAATATAAAAAATGACAACAAACACAATATCTGTTCAGTGTGAATGAATTAAATTACACTTATTTTTTGTCAGATTGGCAAAAAAAAAAATACATCTTTTGGTATGCCACAGAATTTTAGTAATTAGTTTATCTGTGCCATGAGGTGAAGAAGGTGGATGACCTAAATGTGGCTCTGTGGCAGCCATTTTCTGCCATTTATCTGTGGGACATGGCATCTTAGTGAGAAAAATCCTTTTTGCTTAGTGCGGACTCCAGGGCGTGGGATTCAGACCGAAGACAGCGAGGTCTCTTCTGTTTCAACAGCTTGAGGAGCGGCAGTTGGCTGTGCGCGTGAAGGAGCCTTGCCCCTGAGCTCACACCCGGGCTGTCCACTGTGGTCGCCGAGAGACTGTTGAAGTTGCTGCTCGGCTCAGGCAGTATGATTTCACCCTTTGACTTTTGCTGTCAAGTCAAGTTTAAAGAGTCAAGTTTAGTTTTGCTACTCTACTGTCTCTCTGAGGAGTGCCATCTCACTCTTCTTGTATTCATTTCTGAATTTTCCCTGGATCTGTTCCTTTCATTTCTAGTGCGAGAATGTTATGAAGATGACTTTCATCTCTGTGCAAGGTGAGCTACTGCCTTGCATTTTGTATGAAGTGTAACATTTACCTTTCTGTTGGTGGTAAGCAGATAAATGGTTATCAGATTATAATTATTAAACAACAACGATTTTCTAAAAGCTATTGAGATTGCAGCCATGTTGCTGTAAACTTCGAATTTCTGATTGCTTTGGAAAGCATTTTCTTATCCTCTTTGAAAAAGTGCAGAGATAATTTGTAACAGCTAATAAACGACTAGAATCAAGTCGTGCCTTATTATGCTTTCGGACTGTCCAACCTCAGGGAGAAGGCAGGGGAGGGGGTTTCAGAGCAACCAGAGGGGGTGTATGCATGCACATTAGCATGATCAATGGACGCGGACACTGGGATGCTGGAGGCTTGCCCTTGGGGATGGGAGTGGAGCGGGGGTGGGGGTTAACGGTGGAGGGGGAAGGAGACATGTAATATTTTAAACAATAAAAGTTGTTGGATTTTGCTCAAAAAATATGGTAATAGATTATTCTGAGTAGTAAACGTAAAACACTTAGCAAGGTTCACAAATTATATGTAAGAATTCTCAAGACATTAATTTTTTTATTAGCATTGAATACACTTACGATATTTCAAAAAAGAAAAACATGTTACAGAAAGTGTTTCAGACCTATTGGTTTTTCTTAAGGGAGTTTAATAACTATGGTTATATACTTTTAATCAGAGTGCCTGAGTGTTAAAGTTAATATTTTTGCAAAGAAACCTGACATGTCAGGACCCAAGAAAATTTTCTGGCTACTAAGTACAAGGAATCAGATGACACTGTTTGGATAGTTTATTCTTGAGTTTTGGCTTCAGAAGGTCTAAGCGATAATAATGCCAGTTCCCTGCGGTTGCTCCCATCTTCTGTCTGGGGCTCCTTTAAAGGTCCCCATTTCTAATCTGCTATGGAATTCAGTCCTTTCTCCTGTTGCAGTGAGTTGAATGTGTGGCTAGAGCAAGGGCTGCCTCTGCCCAGCTGCAGGTGGTGTTTATCTTTAATCACCCCAGGTGTTTTCTCACAGTGGTGTGTCCAGATCCACACCTCAGGATGGTAGCATTCTGTGACTCTTCACATCCTGTACTGGCCCTTGACCAGATGTTTGGTAAACAGAGGCGGCTGGTGTAAAGAAGCAACTTCTCAGTGTAGGAGTCGGTATGGCTCAGTGGTGGAAAACGTATTTTGCAGTTTAACCAGACATTCCTAAATGCTTTGCCGCTGCTACAGGGTTTTTAAAAACATTTATTTTCTTCAGTGAGGCATGGGAACAATGATTTTAGGTTTGCATTTCACGTTGCTTAATTCCCAGAACCTGTGGAAGGAATACGTGAAAAAAGTTGTTTATCATCACAGTAAATAGCCACGTGCAAAAAACTGTTCTGGGCAGGTTGTACTTGTTACAGTGGAACAGTGCGGAGGCCACAGCGAACCGGAACACGCAGTGGTAACTGAGGGCGACCAAGTGCGATCCGCTGGGACTTTGCGGATGGAGGGTGTCTGGCAGCGGGCTATTGAAATTCAGATGGGCTGTTGCTTGTTTCAGTATTTGATCCTTTTCTTCGATTGAAAGGACTGATATGAATTGTTCAGGGCCTTTCATTACCTTTGAGTCTGTGGTCCAAGATTGGAATGAGAACACTGAGAAATAGGTAACAACAGCAAGGGAGCTTAATGACAGTGTGGGCTGGTGGGAGTCATGCTCTGTGCCCTCAGCCAGACACAGGTTGTCTGTGTTACTGGTTTGGTAGGCTTGGTGTTTATCTGTGGTCTGGAATGGCAAAGGATTGCAAACCCAAGAATTTTGCTTCCCTCTTTACCCTGAAGTGATGATGTAGTCATTTCTGATACTGGCTCCTGGGTGTGGGGACAAGCAGATACAGAAGGGGATGGGAGGGTGGTAGCAGGGGCTGGCTTTGGTATGCTCATTCAGTCTTTCTAATGTCATTTTCACTACTCTCTTAACAAAGAGTAAATACTCTAGATAATTATTTATGTCTGTCTTTTTCTTCACAGTATAATGCACACTTCACTTGTTTTCTTCAACTTTTCATAATATATGTGTTTATGATACACTGAAGAGCAATAAATTTGTGAAGGGAGATAATTAGCTTTGACAGACTTGCAGAAAATGAGCATATAAGAGGAAGAAGCAAGAGGGTTGCTTAAGAAAAAGGATTCCATTACTGGGTTTGAGGGAAATTATCCAGATAAGAAATTCTTCAGTGTTTTAAAATTCACAACCCTGTGGGTGGCACAGGTTGTAGGAAGAAGTGGGTCATTTTGTGATTTTTTAAAACTGCAATATTTTTCAGAGTTAAAAAACACACTCTACTTTTAATTCTCAAAATAGAATTTTTAAATGGAGAAATTGAAGATACAGAGCATTATATTGGGAGGCAGAAACAGGAAGTCAGCCTCTGGTGTTGAAAATGCCTCCTGTTGTCTGCGGCCTGCTCTGACTGTAATCTGCCCTGGCATGAGTGTGCAGTGCTTTGAGGAACCGTTGGTTAACAGCTATCTTACCTTAAAGAATAGTTTTCCTTTTGCTTCAGTGGCTCGTGCATTCGTGGAAGGGGCTTCGGGGAAACATGGCTCACTCAGCATCAAATGACTCAGTGGTCCACCCCGCGCCACCACGGGGACCCTTCTCAGAGGGGACGAGGAAAGCGTGTCCGTTTCTGTGGAGAAAGAGATTAACCATGGGTTGGGTTGTTAGTCTTACTGTTATTGTATGTTATTTTCTACTTTCTGGGTTAAAAGAAAACTTGTGGAACAGAATGTGAGTGATTATGGCACAGAAGGTGTGGGGTAGGGGCAAAATTCACGTCATCTGAGATAAGCAAGGCTCCTGTATCACCCTCATTTCTATGGCGCACCCTGCCTGGTCCCGATCATGCCTCATCCACAGTGGAGGCCCTGATGATACAGGGGGAGTAGAACATTCTTAGGTATGTTGGCTTAATGCTCATCAGAGAAAAGAAGAGGCATTCTGGGGGAATTCCACTGAGAAAGAGAAAGAACCCGCTTCGGAGGCAGTTCACAGTCAAGTACAGGATGAGTGACACTTGGTTCCTGCCTACTCTCAGGGTCTCTCAGCTTCCACTGGGGATGTCCCTGGGGATCGAGTGCAGAGCTCCTTTACAATGTCTGGCTTCTCTTTTCTCCACACCCTCGAGCTGCTTCTGCCCCCCCCCCCCAATCCCTATGTCTTTTGTTCCATGAATAAATACTATGTGGTGTGGTGCTCATTACTCTTTGATATGAAAAAAGGCAATTCATTAGGTTGGAGGAGGAGAGGGAGGGAGACACCATTCTTCACCTGGTGCATCAAGCACAGTTACACTGATTTGAATTCCCAGAAAAGTAATAAAACGGTGAAAATAATGATAAAACAGCTCCTGGGCTGACAGCTGTGCGGCACAGGGGAGCGCCGGGGCCGGGCCGCAGGACAATATTGCGGAGCATATGGGGCCCTCGCAGGCCAGTTGTTGAACCCGGTGGCTGGCTTTTGTTTGAGGGGCTCTGCCAGCTTCGGGTCGGTGGCAGCTCTTCAGAAACTTCCAGTCCCATTGGCAGGCGGGCCCTTGGCACGGTGCCAGGCGTGCGGTCCCCGGGCTGAGGCGGGCCATGTGGAAAAGCTCCTGATTGGGGAGCATTCACGCCTCCTCACGCTGGTCACTAATCAAATCATTTGTTTAGTGACTGTAAATGGGGACCCTTTTCCATCGCAGCTCAGTGGCTCCATCCCAGAAGGGAAATGTTCTGCAGGAATGCTGGTCAGTGACGAGACGCCCATTTCACCAGCCTCACCTCTCCTCCTGTTCCGTTAGTGCTTTTCACAGGCACTGTGCATGTTACCTCTTCCTGCTTCAGGCTCTAATAGCTAGAACCAGGAGGACTGATCCGGCCACTGTTGCTAGAAAAGAGAGAGAAGACCCATCTATCTGGTTTTCATAAGACAGTGCCAAAATAGGCCCTCTGTTTTGCTTGGGCCTGTATTTTAAATGTGTGAAGCTGGCATGCGTGTGTGCATAAAATGACAAATTAGCTCCACTTCCCTCAGGAGGGGTCTCCCACATGCACACGCTGGCCAGAGAGGCACCATCATCATGAATCCCTCTGTGGAACAGCCACCCATTCTCTTCCTTTGCTCTTGTCTCCGGAGACCCATAAGGGCTGTGGTCCCTGGGAGAGCGGTTCCTGCAGGCCCAGCAGAAGGCATGTCCCCGAGAAAATCACACTCCGAAGGAAGGGCAGTCACCGGAGCTGCTGTGCTCATGCGTGAGAATAGTTTTATCCGGGAGCTAAGAAGAAGCTGACAGTTGATATTCTGATTGAGAAGCACCGCGTGCTACCACTTTCTTGGTCTCTGCGGGACCTGCTTTTGCAGAACGCCCTTCCAGGTTGTGTTCTGGTATTGGGATGAGTGGATTTCTCTTTCTCACGAACAGAGGTCGTTGCAAGGCCAAATCCACTGGGAAAAATATACATATGCATGTATATGTATATTCATTTATGTCTGTGATGTTTTGCTAATCACTAATCAGAGATTATGTTTTAATACTGGGATGCTGGTAGGGGAACTGATTTTCTTTTCCTTTCAGGCCTTAGTTTTACATTGTTGATCATTGGCCTTGCAAACCAATGTTTTATAAGGGAGGAAACAAGATCTTACAAACCTGCTGCAAGTGGATAGGTATGTGCTGGGAGAGCTCTTGCCTGGGCCCTGGGTGGGAAGCAGAGCTCGGGAGTGATGATTAGGCCCTGCTTTCTGTTTACTCTCGGGGCTGGTCACAGCAGCTCCTCACCCATGTGAGCATCCTCCCAGCTTTTTCTTGACGGTGTGTTTACACAAGTCAGAAGCAGGGGACAAGTATCTCTGGTTTTACTTTCCTGAGTTAGAGGAGCCATCATTACCTTCTCTCCCTTTAAGAAATGCAAGCGGGAAGGTAATGACTGGAAAAGACTTACAGTGGACTCTTCCTTATCCTTGCCCCAGGCACCGCGGAGCCAACCACAGCCATTCCTGGAGGTTTCGGTACAACGATCACAACCTCCCCTGCGGTAGCGAGAGTAGAGGAGGCGGACGGAAAGACTGGGAATAAGAACGAGTGAGGAGGGAAAGCTGGAGAGAAGGGGGGAAAGGTGAGGGTAAGAAATGAGGTGAAAATTGCGGCAGGTGAAGTACCCTTGTTTTCATTAAATTAAGTTTGCGAATGTCTATATAGCCATTTCACATTTGCACAGTCATATTAGGCCTTCTCATGGTGCAGCACGTTATAAGTGGAGCCGCAGGGAGACTCAGCTCCCCTGCTCGGTAGGTCACCAGGTAGGTAGCTGATGGAGTCAAAGGACAGACTATCGAATGGTCTCCGTTTGGGACAGCTCTTCCAGTTGGATGAAGAACTGTGACTCCAGCCCTGGCTGGCTGGTGTGGCTCGGTTGGGCATCAGCCTGTGCACCAAAAGGTGGCAGGTTCAATTCCAGGTTAGGGCATGTTCTAGGGCTTGCAGGCTTGATCCCTGGTAGGGGGTGTGCAGAAGGCAGCTGATCAATGTGTCACTCTTACATCAGTGTTTCTCTCTCTCTCTCAATTAATAAAAATATATTTTTTAAAAGTGGAATATTAATCTGAAAACCCAGCAGGGTTTTTTTTTGCTTGTTTGTTGTTATTTTATTATTATTTTTTTACAAACTATTAGGAAATAGAATCTTCAGGGGTTATGCGGACAGTTCAATTAAAAAACAACAACTCCCCTAGTGTGATTTTTATTATAATTATTTAATACCTAAAGGACTCTTATAATTGAATTTTAGGGTGCTTCATTTATACTCCAGCTGGTGAGATTTAGAAATACTATCACTTTGTGGCCCTCTAATCACTGTCCCAAACATTCACCAAATGCCCTGTGATACAATTATAAGTATCTTCTGGGGACCTTGTAATTATGTGCTTTCTAGTTATCATTAGAAAGCACCAGGGCTGTGAGCCAATCAGGTGGCATGAGTGGCTGGTTGGTCATAACCCTGTAATTGATAGCACAAAGTGCTTTGGGGGATACTACACATTTTATAAGGGGCGGGTCTGGATTTAGGAGCAGGAAACAGTTACATACTAATTTTTAAGTTACACAAACATAAGGTGACTAGACATCCCGCTTTTGGCGGAACAGTTCCGGTTTTTAACAGTTTGTCCCGCGTCCCGCGGCGTTTTAAAAAAGTCCCGATTACTCTTTGTAATATTTTAAGTAATAATAAAAAAAAAAAAAAGAAAAAGAAAAAAGAGAGAAAAAAAAGACACCCCCGCCGGTCAGTGGTGTACTGCTTTAAATCCTTTAAATCTGGTCACCTTACACAAAAAGGACTTCTGTAGTCAGTGCTTATTGATAGGATACTCTGAAACAATTGACTGACAAATTTGTCTAGAATAAATGAAAGATGAAATGTAAAGATGTAGCTCAGAAACTCTGTAGTTTACCATGAAAGAAAGGGGGAGGGTACTGTTGAGTATGGAAAGCTGTGTCTTTGTAAAACTAAAATTAAAGAACAATAAGAGAACATATGCCACGTGTAGGAAATAGTTACTTGATATGGGCGCATAGTAATCTTTGAATTAAAGAGCAGAGAGTGAATGTTTTCAAAGATGCTTGTGCAAAATCAAATGTCTTTAGCTTCCTCCTCCCAGGGCCCCACGGAGGCCTTTACGCGTAGACTTTGCCTCCTTCCAGAGCTCTTTAAAGTGGTCGCCACCTCTCATCAGCAATTGCTTCTGAGTAGTGTTCAAAGAACCCTGACATGAGTCCCTTGGTGTATCATTATCTAGTCTCATATATAACCTTTTTCTAATAGCCTCCCAAAGTCCAGAATTTTCCGTTAGTGCCATAGGAAGCGATAAAAGGTGTTTTTCCCCCTCTTGACTGCATAGCTGTGAGCCGTAGGGTTATGTGGAAGTTGTCTCTGTTTTTCCTTTTTCTTTCCTCTGAGGGACCTGGTAGATATGAAAGTGACTTACTGTGGAGATGGGCCCAGCTTTGTGGCAAGTGTCGATGCATCAATAACTTCTCTTTTTGCAATTTTTACAGAGCCTTTTGCTTGTCTAACTCAGTTTGTCCAGGAGAAAGGGCAAGGGAGTAAGTACATGCATTCAAAGAGTATGTGCCTCTCTTCCTCTTTCCTAAGCTTATGAGTGAAGCACACAGCCAGGAGGAGGTCAGACACAAGCTGCGGAGTGGCACACAGGCCTGAGAACAGCAGCCATGCTCATTTGGTATAGCCCTTCCCCCTCCCAACACCTCCTTACAGTAAACATACTCTATTTGTCCATTTGCGGCACAACCTCAGGACCATTGTGCCTCTAGAGGGATGCTACTTTCTTATTAAGAGGAGCATATGGAAATGATGACTTCTTGGATGCCTTATACATAGACAGTGGAGAGAGAGCACTCCTGGAACATCAGACTGTCTCAGGTAAGAGGTGGAAAAACCTTCGCCTTCACTCTTCACAGCATCTGGCCTGGTGTTGGGGACAGTAGTCTGACTACAGGCGCTCAGACCCCACTGTCATCAACAAGGAGATGGAGGAGATGGGCTAAGGAGGGGAGAGCTGAGTGGAAGAAGGGGAGGTGGAACCAGTAAGGGCAAGGACTGCTAGGAGAGGTCTGGATGTGGACTCTTCATGACCTAGAACTGATTTTTGCAGTAGAAGGGAAGTTTCTCCACTTTCCCTGGAGGTAACTTGTGGACATTCCGTTCTGACTTCCCTTCCTGACTTGTTACCCGCTCAGGCATCTTTGAGGCTCTGCCTGCATTTCAAGGAGGCTCTGCCTCTGCCCTGAGTGCTTAAGCAGCAGCAGCTGTGGTTCAGTGGGAGGGGTGAGGCGTCCCGCCCTTCCCCGATGGAGGCTTCGCCCTGGCTCTCTGCGAGTGCTGTGTGCCCATGACTACTCCAGCCTTTGGTCTTGGTGGTGGTCTGTTGCTTTCGAAAGCTGTTGGCCGGTGCTGGTGGGCACGGTTGAAGGGAAATCTTGAAGGTCTGAACCTAGATGCTATTTTTTATCATTCAGTCCCTGAAGGTTGTCTCCACTCAGCTCTGACCTTAATGACAGGTGACACTGCTGGGTTGCTGGGGGTCAGCTGGGTCAGCTCTTAGTTGCCTGGTTGGTACTTATGGCCCAACAGTCATGGTTGTTCTCAGACTGTCCTCTCTCCTTCTATCAGTTTGTTCTTCTCCCAGCTTGCCAAAGTCAAAATCTTACTGGGCTTGAGCACACATCTAGAGGACTAGGCTGCCCTTGGAGCTGTGTGTGGTGAGAGCCTGTGTGTGTGTGTGCGCGCACACACGTGTGCAAAGGGCTTTCTGGGTCCTCCAGGTTGGGAGGAAGCCTCCGCCGCACAGACCCCATTGCCTAGCGTGAGCGGATGCTCCCTAATGGGAACCAACTAGTGGTCAGAGCGTGAAGCTCTGTAAAGGCCGGGATTTTTGTCTCTTTGGTTCCCTTCTGTCTTCTGGCCTAGGGATAGTCATTTGGACATAGTAGGTGTTCAAAACACGTCTGTGGACTTAATTAATTTTATAGCCAAGCATGGTTGTCCCTTGGTACAAGGTTTCTACTGTAAGTTCCATACTTCCCTCCCCATCTTTCCCTTTTAATAAACCATTAGAGTTCTCTTGTCTATGAATTTATCTAAATCCTTCTTGAGCCTATGGATAGTTTTGACTTCTGTACTTGCTGAAGTGATGAGTTTACTGTTTTCATAGAAAAGACCCCGAGATCTTGTATGTGTTCTAAAGCACCCTTCATAATCAAAGGCATGGGAGTGGTGGTGGAGGGAGAGGGGCCCTTGGAGGAACTGTCCTATCACTTCGATCATGCTGTGCAGGTGATGCTGTCTATGAGGCATTGCATGAAGGCGGTGATGCTGTAATTTAGTGAAGTGACTTTATTTGGTGGGAGCAGTGGCTAAACGTTTAAGGACAATAGATTCTTTTGATCTTTCATTCATAGTCAGTTCTTAACACCCACATATAATTTTGGGAACGAAGTAAGATAGGCAGGAGACTTGGCTTGTACTCTGGCAAATAGTTTCCTTAATATTAAATCTCTGTGCCTTTAATAAAGTTATTTAATAAGTAGGTCTCAGTTTTCCCACCTATAAAGCAGGCATAACAGTAGTTCTGTCCTTATGGTGCTGATATGAGAACTGAGAGATAGAATTCATATTGAATTTTCAGTCAAGTTCTTGATACATAATAAGCATTCTATAAATATCAGCTGTTATTATTAGCACGTCACCCAGATGCCTACTGTTGTGCCTCATGATGGCAGGCTCAGTGGGTAGCCAACATGTTTTCTCCACACACAAAAATTGAGCATGACTCTGTGTGGTGGGTGTCGTAGGGGAGAGTTGAGTTTTTGATGCTGGCTCCCTTGTCCTTCTTGTGTGGAAAGTGTTTAGCCTGTGTAGACTCCATTGCAATGACTTTCAGCGTGAGTCCAAATTCCTTCAGCACTCTTACTGTTATTCATTTCAAACTTGACATGCAAATGCTGCCTTCCATTACTTATCATTGACCATTCACATGGCACCTCTAATGAGCAAGAAGCTGGGCAAAGCATTGACAGAACAACCACAACGGGGCTACCACCCTTGCTCTGGAGGAGCTAGAAGAGGATTTGGGTGGAGGAAGGATGGAGGTGTGAACCACGGGGCATGAGCAGGGAATCACAAGTGGTTTGGTGCTGAACAGAGGTTCAGGGCAAGTAGTGATGGGACAAGAGGCTGGTAAGATAGGCAGGTGTTGAGATTCAGAGGGCCTTATAAGCCATGCTCAGCAGCTTAGACCCTGTGATATATGTGAAGAGACATCATCAAAGGGAGTGACATGGTCAGTAGACTTTAGGTAAAATATTCAGTCGACCATATGAAGGATGGGTTTGAGATAAGGACTAAGTCAGGGGGTCAGTTAGGAGATTGTTGAATACTCCAGAAGGAGATGGCAAAGAGCTTGAAATAGGTGAGTGGTAGGTAGAGATGGAGATGTGAAACCATTTTCAAAAACAAGTTAAGGAAGTAATTATTGAGTAGATAAAGATGATTCGAAGGGATCGGCAAGGACTAAAGAGTTTCTGGCTTGAGTGATGTCATCATTATCCACTACAGGAAATGCCTTAGGTTTGGGAGGGAAGATGATTTGTGGATATGCAAAAGTTAAAGAGCCTTTCCCTGAGGGATGTCCAGTACCTGTTTGGATGTGCAGACCTAGAATATAGCCCAGAGCTCTGAGTTGCAGGTATAGACATTGAAGATGGTAAACCTTCAGAGTGGGTGGAATTGGCAGAGGTGTGCAGTATGAAGAGAACTAAGTGGGAACCTTGGAAAACAACATCCGGTGGGGCTTTTTGAAGGAGATCCTCAAAAGGAGATGAAGAAGGAATAGTCCCATCCGTTGATGAGAGGAACCAGGAGGACATTGAAATAGTTAAAACTAAGGAGGGTGTAGCCAGTAGTCCACAGGCAGCAAGACAAGGACCAAATGGTGCCCTGGCATTTGGCACCTGGAAAATCCTGGTGTTTTGTCAGGGTCGTGGCAGTGGGATGGTGTGCACAGAGGTAGTGGATGAGAAGTGTAGAAGAGGGGAGGTTGACTTGGAAGGAAAATACTGTGTGCCTAAGAGGTAGGGAGGGGACTAGGAGGAGATCTCGCATTCAAGAGAGGGGACCGCTTTCAAGTAAATATTTGTGATTTGGTGGTAGTTGTTGTTCCCACAATGTCCATTATAGTCTATTATTATTATTTTAAAAAAGAGTCCACTAAATTGAATTATGGTGTTGCCTCTTTAAAAGGTGTACATTCTCTACTAGATAAGAGTGAGATGGTCAGTTGATTTACCTTATGCATGAGTAAGTATATATGTGTAGTATAATTTGCATTCTTGCAAAGGACAAATAATGCCATGTGATTACTAATAATTTTTTTCATGGTGAGTACTTTATTATTTCTAAATATACACAGTTTAATAGCTTTTATTTTGTAAAAAAAAAAAGAAACCCATGCTTTATATTGAGTATTTATTAGCTTATATATTAATATTAATTTCTGTTCCGATATGAGTTGGAGTGTCTTTTAATAGAATCTATATGAATTGAATGTCAAAACTTCAGGATATTGAAAAATAAGCTAAAGTTAGGCTTAATTAAAAAACCAAAGTCATTGCCCAGTTTCTTTAATTAAAGAACATTAGAAAACAATTAATTTCTATGAATCATTTCTTTTGGAAGAATTGTCTCCATGCATTATAGAATCTGGGTAGGAGTGGATTGGATGGGATATAGGGCGTTTGTCGACCGGGTGTCAACTTGGTGGGACTTGCTTTCATGGTAGTCTCTGATGTGGACAAGTTACTCTGTTCACAATCCTAATCATGGAGTTTAGGCTGCCACTGCCTGTACTACGGACTTTTCTGCATTAAGGGCAAGTAGAATCCATTATTTCTAGGAGTTCACTAGCTCAACCGCTGTGGTGAAGGGTCAACTCAAGACTAATTAGAGTTGTAAACAGGCCCAGTAGCCTTGAAAATCCCAATGCTAAACCCACCTTCCCTGGTGGTTCTGTTTTTTAAAGAAGTGCACGGGCTTCTATTCTGTGATGGCTTTTGGCGTCTGTCCTTTCATCCAGATTTTATTGTGCTTCTTAGGGATAATTGTGCACTGTCCCCAAGCTCTTGAGTGAGCGCATGCTAGTGGTTATTATTTATTTCCCAGTTAAGAGAGACTTGGGAATGTCTGAGTGTTTTTCCCTCCTGGACACTTTCCCACCAGATCTAGTTGGTGCACTGTAAGGAAGTTGCATCACTGTATTAGGGTCACAGAACACTGCACTAGGCACCTGCTAGGAGCTGCAAAAACAAGTCAACACAAGTTCAGTCTGGGATGTATTTAGGGACAAATCAAGAAGGTAGTACCTTGGGCATCATTTCAGAGTGGCCATCTTTTTTTAGCTCCCCATCCCCAGGGACACTGATGTACATGGCAGGTCACACAGTGTAATGATGGGTGAAACCTGGATGTATAGGAAGTCACAAGGAAACTCTGGAGGAAAAAGGCAAGATAGATGATTGTTAAAAACCTCAGAGACAAGGGTAAAAGCTAGACCTGTTGGAAGGACTCAAGTTGGAAGTTTGAGAAGAGGAAACTAAGAAATGGTTTTTGGTAAATATTTGGAAACATTAGAGGGAAATCTGACTTCGTTATTCCTAAAAATTAATGTAAAACTTTGGAATTTATATCTCAAACTTTAATTTTGGGGTTTGTAGTGAAAAATGACACAAAAGGAGTCTCGCTTGTCTTGAGGATGAATAAAAAAGACCTCTGCTTGCTCTACCCCAGATATCTTACAAAGATTTCTTTTTATGAGTGACTTCTCTCTCACCTCCCCATCTTCATTACTCAGAGGGTCTACACGGTGTCCGACTGCATGCAAAGAAATCAACCATCTTTTAAAGATGTTGCCCCATAAAATTAAATTTGAAAAATATTTCCTCTTTAAATGCATAATCTCATTCGAGTCAAAGTACTAAGAAGTAATAATGGACTTCAAACATGGTTCTTCTGGGGTGGGGGCGGGGCGGGGCATGGTGTGTGTAGACTGTGCTGTACTTTCTTGTGAGGCTAAGAAGGGGATTTACCTGAACCCATCAGACTTAGGATCCAGAAAACAGAAAGATACATTTGAGATTTTGAGAGAGAGAGGTAGAGAAAGAGGGAGAGAGAAAGAGAGAGAAAGGCAGAGAAAGGGAGAGAGAAGAAAATGAACATGTATCAATTTCTCATCTGCTTAAAAAAATGTCTTTGTAAAAAAATTACTCATAACCCAACTCTTCAGAGGTGCCATGCAGTAAAATTGAGGAATAGTGTTCAGATGTTTAAAAAATTATGTGCATGTAGACATATATGTATTTTCCCCCTTTTTCCAAAATTGTTAATCTCTTAGCCTATATAATAAAAGGATAATGTGCAAATTGACCCTAACAGCGGAATGACTGGTCACTATGACACACACTCACCATCAGGGGGCAGATGCTCAATGCAGGAACTGCCCCCCTGGTGGTCATTGTGCTCCCACAGGGGGAGCTCTGCTCAGCCACAAGTCAAGCTTCCAGCTGTCAGTACATTGGTGGTGGTGGGAGTTTCTCCTGCCTTCTCAGCAGCGCTAAGGATGTCTGACTGCAGCTTAGGCCTGCTCCCCGCTGGCAAGCGGACATCTCCCAAGGGCTCCCAGGCTGCCAGAGGGATGTCTGACCGCCAGCTTAGGCCCAGTTGCCCAGGGAGCAGGCCTAAGCCAGCAGGTGGACATACCCTGAGGGTTTCCAGATTGTGAGAGGGCACAGGCTGGGCTGAGGGACCCCCCCCCTTCCCCGAGTGCACACATTTTTGTGCACTGGGCCTCTAGTAATAAATATTATAGTTTATTTTGCTGTATTTTTGTAAGCCACATTAAACCTTTTCTGGAACAAGATGGGACTAAATAAATATGGAGTCACAGTAGCATCTAAAAGTGAATGTAATCCAAATTGGGCCAGCTCTTTCTTGATTGTAACTATCTCTTTATAAAGCTATAAAGCTTTACCTGGAAGAAGTTTGAGATGCTCAGAATATCTGTTTTGTCTTATTTGTAACAGTGCATGAAATTCGTGCTCTGGGGGGGGGGGTCCCCTCAGCCCAACCTGTGCCCTCTTGTAGTCGGAGAACCCTCAGGGGATATCTGACTGCCAGGGAGGTGGGAGAGGCACCTCCACGGCTGCTGCGCTTGCAAGCGGTGAGCCTGGGTTCTGGCTGAGCAAGCAGCGCTCCCCTTGTGGGAGCACACTGACCACCAGGGGGCAGATCCTGCGTTGAGCATCTGCCCCCTGGTGGTCAGTGTGCATCATAGCAACTGGTCATTCCATCATTTGGTTGATTTGCATATTAGCCTTTTATTATATAGGATATCATAAACATTGGTTTAGTAGAGACTGGAGGAGATTGGAGGATAAAATAGTAAGAAAAGTATTTCAGGCAATCTCAAACCTTGTCAGTAGGATCAAAGGTACTTACAGATATTTACTTAAAATTTAGTTAAATATTGGTGTGCTTTATTTTGAAAAATGATGATACATTCAGATTTACAAAATGGATTCACTATTGATGATCATGCCTGTCATCAAAGTATTTTTCTTTAGGTAAATCATTTGCCTCACTACCCTTGAAGTACACATAGTTGTAGTATCTTTTCCAAATTTTGTTTTGCTTCTAAAACTTGACCTACATGCCACTTTGAGGGAACAAAGTCAAATAAAGTCTATCTATAGAACTCTGTTTTTTACTTTGCTGTATTGAGTCTATAGCAACACAAGTAAATCAGTGGCTAATGTATGAAAATAGAGGCTTTTCCCTCAGCTCTGGAGTTACATAGCCTCACAACTTTTTATTTTTTCCTGTTCCGAGTAGTGATATAGGTGTGAGTGCCAGCCAAAGAAGATGTCTGAGTGCTTTCAGAAGAACATTGGGTCTTATTTACTATTAGAATCCAGGGAAGGATTGTAAAGAGGCTAAACTAGTTTTCTGAGGCCATAAAGATTGGATTATTTATGTGAAAATTAGGTGCCTTGAACATTTAAAATTTTACCTGGACCATGGTCAGTCCCAATGAAACGTTATTTGAACTTCTTTGCCACAACTAGAGACAGATCTCTTTGCTTCAGAGACTACCATGTAAAAGAAAATAAAAACTGTAAGAAGCCAAGAAATTGAGTCTGAGTTCATCACAGTTTATGTGCCCAAATGAAAATGACTGCCCTGGCCAGGTGGCTCAGTGGGTTGGAATGCCGTCCCCAATATGCCTAGGTTGTGGTTCAATCTCCAAACAGGGCATATACAAGAAGTAACCAATGAACGCATGGGTAAGTGGAACAATGGATTGTTCCACTTTCTTCCTCTCTCTCTCTAAATCAACCAATAAATTAAAAGAAAAAACATAATTCTACCTTTTGATGTTTCTTTCTGCAACATATCTGGTGGCAGAAATTTTAATAAAATAGCTCTTCTAAAAACTTAGAAAAAATACAGACTGTATTAAAAACTTAATGAGAAGCCTGTCCCTCAGTCTAGATTCAGAGTTTTTAGCCCAAAACATTTGCTCTGACACTGGAAGTATATTAAAACCACTGTTTGTTTTTGTTTTGTTTTATTTTTAAAATATTAGTTAATGATCACCTCAAGGTTACCCATCCTTAAGGATGCAGTTGAGTTGCAAACTGAATGTGATGCTTTAGCTCTCAGAAGTGCCGAAGGACACCTTTTCCCTGTGGGTAATTTCAAAATGAAAACTGAGAGGAAAAGAATAGTTAACAACATAATCCATATGTTTCTCCATGAGGAAAAACAAAAAGATTAAGAAGAAACTATTAGATTTTAGCCATGACCGTCTTTATATGGGAAAAGGCGAATTCTAATGGACTGTATTCAAAATTAGAACTGTGGGAAAGAATTATATGCAACAAAATGCAAAAGATTAATGTGGAAGCATGATGCCTAAGAATTGGATACCCTTAACATATTAATCTCTGTCAGGCACATTTGCACATTTCCATGCTATCAATAAGAAATTAGAGAAACAAGGATGATATCAATTTAACCAAAGGTTTCATTAATTTGGCTTTGGTTAATAAGTACTTTTCTAAGTCACCATCTAGCTTAGATGTACAGCTTTTTGTATAAGGTATCAGTTGTAACCTGTAATTTAATACTGCTTGTTACTCATTAGGAGAGGCACTTAGATTCACAGGGTAGGCGTCACACTTTGGTTAGCTTTTAACCTCAGGAGACAAACGTGATTGTGATTGGAAGTCTGTTTTCTAGCCCACAGTAATTATTAATTTGCTTCTTTGGAATAGCTAATAGCAGTTGATAAAGTGGAGAGATTTAGAGATGTTTGGCCGAAGAGGAGTGCCTGTCTTCAAATGCATCAATAGTGTGTATCCCAATGTGTCTCCTTAGAGGTTCTATTGAAGAAATCTGTAATGACTGCATTTAGGGAAACTCAATGCACCACCCACCAGTTCATATCCATAAATGGATTATGGGGGAGGGGGAGGAGTAAAAAAATTAATCCAGGCAGGTATCAAACTATTTGAATTAAATTGATTCCTATCTAATATAAGACTCTCATGGCTAAATCTAGCTTCCTTTCAGGTCACCTGAAATGAGTAGACAATGGTTATAATTTCATCTCAAACATAGATATTAAAGGTTATTGATTACAGTAACATCCTTTAAAATGGTCTCTAGAAAGGGTTATGTAATGGAAAACTGAATAGGTTTTTCTATTAGGTGAGATTAGCACTGAGGACAAGATCTTGAGGTTGACTTCATCATGACTTTTGCCTTGAATTCGGTGAAAATGATGTCATAGACATTGACTTGTAGAGTATGTGTTGAAGCTTTGTTTAACTGAAGTTACAGTTAACACTACCATTCCTCTAGCTAACAAGCCTACATTAGTTTCCAAATCCCTTGTCAAAAAGTAATTTGGTTGATTTGGATGACTACATTTAGAGTATAGGGCCCTGCGTCCTTCCTCTGTGTGCCATCAGAGGCCTTGGCAGGAGGGACAGAATCTAATCCACTTGGAACTCTTGATGTTGTAGATGTTACTTTTGCATTTGGAAATGTGATGCCTCCTCCTGCTGTAGCTCATTCAGTTCCCGTGGGCTGTAATATAAACACTGACCAGATGAATGAATCAGGGCTGTCCAAAATATTTTCAATGGTATAGACTTTTGTCTTGTTAGGAACTCATTTTTTCCCCACACTAGAATATAGATGACCCACAAAGATAGTCCAGGTCATGATTCTACTACCAGATGCTTTTATGTAATATGTACTTTTTCCTTCTTCTTCTGCTTGTTCTCATTCTCCTTCTTTTCCTTCTTCCTCCTCTTCCTTCTTTCTTCTTCCTCTTCCTCTTCTTTCTCCATCTCCTTCTTCTTATTAGCTAATACTTACATGGTACTTACTATGTATCAGACACTGTACTTAGCCTCTTATTCTTACTAACTTATTTAATCTCCAAAGCAGCCAATGAAATAGGAATATTTGCCGATGAAGAAACAGGCACAGAGAGGCCAAGTGTCCCGACCCAGGTCACAGAGCTAGTGAGTGATAGAGCTGAGGTCTGAACTTAGGCAGTCTAATTCCAGGGTCTGTGCTCATGACTATTATTTTTTAAAAGTCCAAACTCTGTGTTTAATTTTCTCCACAGGAAAATCCCATAAATATTTTGACTTGTAGCTGATATCAGAGAGAAAAATCTTTCTGGTAAATGTGTAGTTGCAGACCCTGAAGAAATGCCTGTGTGGCTGTCATGATTCTCATTTTAGAACATTTAAAAAAATGAATTTAGTGTGTCCTTTTAGGGCTTGATTTTTCTGTATGTTTGCATATGTGACTGGGTATAGTTATCTGTGAGAAGCCCTAAAAATATGTGCACAGAAACTGAGAATTACTACATAAAGTTATTCTTAATCTGAACCCCTGGCCTCTGATAGTGACTGAGAACCTATTTGGCTCCTTGATTATCAGGCTTTTGTAACTTAATTTTAAGGCTATATCTGTATTTTAGAAACTTAAAAAAATTGTGTTTTCATGAAACCTGCCACGGTGGCATCAGTTTACAGCAGTTTTTCTGTTGTCTACTAATGATTTTGGTGTGTTTAGTGAATTAAAAAAACAAACACAATTTACAAAGAATTTCTGATTTGGAATACTTGGATTTGTTACTGTTGGATCATTTAAATATTTTCTTAAGGAAATAAATATTCTGGAAACCATATTTTTAAAGTTTTATATTTGGAATATGCTTAAAAACAAAACATTGCCTTCAAATTTAACTTTATTTGGAGACTAGATTTTTGTGTGGTCCAAAGTCTTAGCCTGAGAGATAACAGAGTGTTTAAGAAAACATAGAGGAAGTACTTGGATCAATATAATTAGGAACCCCAAATATGTCATTGTGGATTATAGTATCTAAGATACACGATAATGTCCTTCCCTATAATTTCATTACTTGCATTAAGGCCCTAAAAATCACTGCAGATCACAATAAGCTTAAAAGAAGAAACAAAGAAACCTGCATTTTGAGAACAAACACCAGAACTTTTAGAAAAAAAATATTTGTTTTTCTATTACAGTTGACATTTAATATTTTACATTAGTTGCACGTGTACGCATAGTGGTTAGACAGTTATGTAATTTACGAAGTGACATCCCCTCCCGGCAATGAGTCTAGAACCCACCTGGCACCATACACAGTAAAAGCAGAACTTTTTATTCCACTGAGGAAGAGGAAAGACAGTTCAAGCCTGGAACTAGGGCTTCTAACGAGATGTGGTTATTAGCGAAAGTGTTCCGAGAGCTCATGGTGAAGAAGGTGACCCACGGAGCTGTACAGTGCATGGGTAACATGCCATTTGCTTTTTATAAGTCTCACCTGGGAGGGGAGATGTCAATTGATAACCATCCTATGACACTTCTTTGCAAGCCAAGTGTTACTGATCCAGTTTGGTTGGCTGTGCTTAGCTTCCTTAAACCTGCACAGTTTCAGTTGAGTAAAGCATGAATCACTCCCTGCCCTGTGGGGTATAAACCAGCTCCAGTGGTTTAGTCTGGAAGTGGCCCTACCCGCCGAGGATGGAGGGCAGTGGGGTTGGCACCGGGGTTAGAGTGGCAGTTTCTGGCATGACTTTCAGAAGGAATTGAATCTTTCCAGGCATCCAAAAGTCACTTGGTTACATGTGACTCATGCTGTATTTTGCGTTTTTGGGGCTCCCTGTCCTTGCACTGTAGTAAAATAGACATCCTCTTGATTTCTGACGACTGACAGTGGCCCTGATCATGAAGGACAGTGTTCTGTATGCAGTTATCTTTCCCAGGAGACCACGTGGCAACACTTCAGGTCTGATTATGAGTTAGGGGCTTCCCGAGTCTTAAAGTATAAAAGGGCCGGTTGTCTGGCGCTCTGGATATCGGATGGAGTTGTTTGGAACACACGAAAAACAATAAAAAGTCAGAATGCAGGAATGCAGCGTGACTTGACTCATTTGAACCCAGATGTTCAGAACTTGTGGTCATTGTAATATGGCTTTTTACCTTCTATCTACAAATATCAGCAAATAAGTTAATGGGGTAAATAAAACAGGAGTAAGGGAAGATGTTTAACCCATTAAATAAAACAAACTGCTTTTATTTAGAATCACCTATTTTTTAAAAATAAAATAACTGCCAGAACTGGTTTGGCTCAGTGGATAGATCATCGGCCTGCAGACTGAAGGGTCCCGGGTTCGATTCCGGTCAAGGGCATGTATCTTGGTTGCGGGCACATCCCCAGTAGGGGGTATGCAGGAGGCAGCTGATCGATGTTTCTCTCTCATCGATGTTTCTAATTCTCTATCCCTCTCCCTTCCTCTCTGTAAAAAAATCAATAAAATGTATTAAAAAAAAAATAAAATAACTGCAAATAAAATCACCAAAATGAGGATCTTAAAGAACATGTATTTAGCAAATATTTGTAGTCTGTGGTTATACCTGTTTCTAAGTAATTCCTACTTTTTATTAGTCCATATCACGTTATCATCAATTAGTATGAATTAGTAAATATTTTCTCTATTTTAATTGATATCTGCATTTCCAGTGATTTTGTGTATTTGGGGCAACCATCTATATTAAAACTTAAAATTTAAAAAGATGATTTTTTAAAATCCTCAATAATAATTATTATTAATTTGAGAGGGGCGGGGAGAGAAAGAGAGAAACATTGATTGAGAGAGAAACATTGACCCAGGAATGAACCTGCAACCTGGGAATGTGCCCTGACTGGGAATCAAACCCACAACCTTTTGGTATACAGGAGGATGCTTCAACCAGGGCTTAAAAGGGCGATTTTTGCATTCTAGGAAAGAATCTTAATTTCTCAAAGTCTCCATGTTAGTATTTACTTAATAGCAAGATTTCCCCATGTAAGTGTTTGGTTATTTGTATTCAGTTTTTCAGAAGCAATCCGGTTGCATAACTTGAGTGTGCTTTGTGTTCTTTATGCATCTGTTCCCAGTTCGAAGTCAGGGATTATATAGTATGTGTTCAAGGTCATCAAGAAATGAATTCATGCAACTGTTCGTCAATCTTAAGCCTGCTTCTGAATAGCTCTGTGGTCCTGGGGTCTGTCTGCCTGAGGAGACCGATTAGTTTCTAGATTCATCCTGGCGTTAGTCTTTTTGCACTCAGTGATTTGTGTTATTGTGGATGTAAATGTTTATGTATTAATGTGCATGCCCAAGTAAAAATTATACGGAGAGCTTTGCATACCATACTTATTTATGAATTGCTTGTTTTTTTTTTCCTAGCCATAGTTTTATTTTAAAAGTGAAAATTTAAGGCAAAAGTGTTTGTGTTAATGAGGAGTGAGCGCTTGGGTTTCAGGAAGAGGAAAAGCTTATACTTTAAGACTTAAAATAAAACGTATTGTTATGGGCTATGAATAGCTCGGAAGTAGTGCTAACTCATGTGGAAATCTTGGTTGAATGAAATCCTTGGGCAGAAAGGTAATGAACTGAAAACAAATTATTTTACACATCCATATAGGGCAAATGTTTAACAAAATTTCAGTAGTGTAATTAGTACATTGCAATGAAAGGAGACTTCATGAGCTTATCCTGTGGAATGTTATGGCGCTGGAGGAGACAAGTTAGGGCTTTTTATTTCAATAAGACAATTCATTTGCATTGTATGAAGTGATAGTATATTTTCACTGTTAAAAAAATCTATTTAAAAAATTGAGACAATTTTGAATTTTTACCTTACTGAATGTTTGATATTAAGGGATCATTAGTAAATACTTTTCAGATGTGATAATGGCATTATAGTTATATTTTTTGAAGAAGAGAATAATATTTAAAAGTACATTCTGAAATTTTTACAGCTGTGATGCGGTGACTGGGATTTTCTTTCATATAATACGGAAGGGGAAGTGGGTGTCCTAGTCCTTTCGGGCTGTCGTAACAAATGGGTGGCTGATAAGCAGCAGGCATGTATTGCTTATGGCTCTAGAGCCTGAAAGTCTGATGTCAGGTTGCCAGCATGGTCCTCCTGGTTGCAGACTTGGACCCTCACATGGCAAAAAAAGGCTGCACATCCCTCTGGAGCCTCTTTGATAGAGGGCACAATCCCACTCATGAGGGTTCTTCCCACATGGCATGCCCGAGGCATCTCCCAAAGGCCCCACCTTCTCATACTACCACCCTTGGGGTAGGATTTCAACATATGTATTGGGAGGGAGACACAAATATTCAAACCATAGAATTGGGGTTGAGGTGTAGATGAAACCCATGGGTTGAAGCTGAGTAGTTCAAGTTTGTATGTTTGACCTTTCCAAAAATAAAAGGTTTGAAAAAGGGAAAAGGCACACATATACACAACACTTATACAGTGAAAGTACATCAGTATTTTAAGGAGAGCTTAGGAGGGCTTCAAGGGAAGGAGGTGCCTAAAAATATCAGTGGTTTGATTGCGTTGCAATTATACATAGCTATATACAGCTATGTGATTTAAAAACCCAATAATGTTATAGTTTTAATTGAGATAAGCCTGTACTTAAGTGAAAGAAAAAAGAATACTAGCAGTTTTGGCAACAGTCTTTAATTCAGCAAACATTTTTTTAAGCCCCTCTGTGCCAGGTACTGTAGAGATAGTTAAAAATTTGAAGAACACAGATATGGGCCTCTTGCTAAGGTAGCTGGTGAGACTTTTACACGTTGTTCCCCAGAATCATGTGATAAGGGCCCTAGTAGAGTCACACAAGAACATGGAGATCGGAATGATTTATAGGAACACGGAGGTTGGAATGATTTAATTCTGCTTTTGAAGTAGGGGAGCAGTAAAGAGCATGTTAGAGAAGACTGTGCAGGGGGCTAGTGTCTGACCTGAGCCTCAAGGGGGTGAGTAGGGTTTTTCTAGACTGAGAAGATGGGAAAGCCATTGCAGACACTGGAAGCAGCAGGGTCAATAGCACGAAGGTGTGAAAATGAGTTCAGCCAATGGTGATAGTTTCAGTGAGTGTGAAGTGCCAGGTGCATTGGGGTGGGTGGGGTGGAGGATGAGGCCAGTAAAAGAACATGCAAGTAAAAACAAAATGTGCATTCTGCTCCCTATGCGGAGAGCAGCATCACTGAGACCCGTTCGCCTGGATTTCCAGGTCCAGCTTCAGGCTACAGCTGTGACTTTAGGTAAGATTTGTCACCTCATTTGACTTGTGGGGTTCTAGGTAGCCTAGCTGCAATGGCCCTTTACTTGGGTAGACAGGTTGGCATTTGTGTACTGCTAGAGTTTGCTAACAGCTAATGAGCACTTCCACTTTACTGCCAAACAGGTTGCTCCCTTGTTTTGTGGGAGTTTGGGTTGCCTTCCGACTTCATTGAATGATAATGATGCAGTTGGAAGCCCATCTAGTAGATATGTCTCTGCTATGATTTCCTGGAGTGGAAGCAGGAGGCTCTGACCCTCTCAGGCCAGTGGTGGGCTGTGTGACTGGCCTCACTGAGGAATTATCTTCCTGCTGCTGGACTTCAGGGCCACAGTAAGAGGTTGGCACTGCTTCTGAGCAGAGGTGGACTTGTACCAGGAAGTCAATGAAATTTGAATTTCAGGTCCTCTCCCCTTTACAGCTGTTTACAAAGTTCTGGGAGGGGTCCTGGACATTTTCAGATATTCACGCTTTATTTTCTAGGCATTTCATTCCTAACAGATTAAATAGTTCAGGCTTCTGAATAGCCCATGCTTCTGAGCATTTTCTAGAAGGGTCTCTGCTTTATTTATTTTTTTCTTCCTGAAAAGAACCATATTATCGTCCTTACAGATCAGTCACAGATTACTAAGCAATTGCATGTTAAGCAGAAGCTACTTCCTGAGCAAGTGAAATGTGATAAACAATTTGGTAGCGACACAGGAGGGGAAGGAACCCACACCTCCTCCTTGTAGGCTCCCTGGGTAGATTCTCCTGTCCTGCAGAGAATCTTCACTGTTGGGCCCTCCCCAAGGCTGGCTGGCTAGCATGCTGTCCTTCGTGTCCTCCATCCTGCACCATTGCTTTGGAACTCTGATCTCTGTTCTCACTTTTCTCCTCTCTGACCTGAAGCCGCCCCCTGGCTTTCATAGGCCAGCTGTGTGTGGCCAGATGCAAAGTCAGTTCCATGTCACTGGGAGGGAGCACATGAATTGGGTGCGTGCATTTCTTGGCTACTTTCTCCAGATGACCAGTGGTGTTTCCATTCTATATTGAACAGACAGACACTTAGTTTTACATTGCTTCCTTTAATGTATTTGCATCACAGTCCTGGAATCATCAGGTCAACGTATTACATTAAAAATATGGAGTATGACTTGGGGAAAAGGTTACATACCAAGGCTGGTATAAGAAAAGTATAACATGGGCCCAGAACATCTTATTGAGCCAGAAAGTAAGGGGGATCTTAAAGAATTAAAAGGACTGCAGAGCCTGCTTGATGGGCTCCCACTAGCCAAACTGGGAGGCTTTGGACATCAAAATGAATATAGTAATGTACTTTAATCAGTTTAGTAAAATAAGAATCTGTAAGTCCATACTAATATAAGAATTGAATAAATAAGTAAGTGGGAGGAGCAAAAGCTCATACTTAAATGAATACAAAAGGAATGATGGAGTTACAAAATCATGAATGTATGCTAAGACTGATAGGTGAAAATTTGGTGAGGAACAGATTTACAGAGTTTCAAAGTTTCTCCCCACTTTGGCAATATGGTTGAAATATTCTGGTCATGGGTTGGCCATTTTGACTAGAGATTATTCAACATACATGTTTTGCCAGCATCTATGACACAAACTATAAATTAGAAAGGCAAACATAATAAATTTATAGTAGAGAAGTTGGGGGTATATCACTTTAACCAAATGATCCAAATTAATATTGCCCATACAGAGACAAACCAACATCATATGCTTTAAGATGCACTGAAAATACAAAGTTATCTCTGTATTCAAAAAAAAATTACCAAATCTAAAAATAAAAATTGAGGGCCATTTTATAAAGGAATTGGCCATAATCTTCAAAACTGTCAAGATTAAGGTGACAACTGCTGAGGAAGGCCAGGCGAGGGCTTGGTCTATAGGAATGGACAAGTTGGAAGGGTTGTGAGAACTTCTGGATTCCTCCAGAGGTTTCCAAACCAGTTTTCTGAATTTGCTTTTCAAATGAAGTGGTGTCATAGAGAAGATCCTTTTAATTGACATTACAGAGATCTGTTACAAGTTGGATCTCTTCCCATAGTATGTGTGTGTACGGGGGATAGCAGATAGGAAATTCCTTTGTGAATGGTACCCTGAGTTTTCTAGCTCTATTCTATCAAGACCCCTATTTATTGAGCCCTTATTATCTAAATCGTTTTTCAAAGTCCACCATAACGTGGAAAGAAGACAAAGCTAGGATGACTAAGATCCACAAATGATTATATGGAAACATTTCATCCAAGTGTTATAAGTGGTCAGAATGGGTTGGAATGTTCTGATCATGGGTTGCCATTTTGAGTAGAGATTATTCAAGATGCATGGGTTTGCGAGCATCTATAGAAAATGATGCAAACTCTTGAATTTTTCCATTTCATCTCATACCATCTTTTGCTGGCCTCCTCTGAGGGCTTCTGATGCACAGTGATGGTCAAGAGAAAAGTTAAAAAGTCTGTTCACTAACCACCAAATAAAGCGTCTGTGTCACAGAGGCCTTTGACGAATCAGACTTTCCATATTTGTTGCACAATATGTATAGTGGCATGTTGAATACACAGCATAGGTAATGTTAACGCACAGCTACAATGTTTTGACAGCTGGTTAAATGGTTTATGGCTGTGATTTTTACGATTTAACCTAAATAAGACATTTCAGGCTCATTCTGACAAATGTACAAATACTAGTCTAAGAATTTCTTTATACTCAGAATTGCATTGCTTTTGTACCTTTGTGGATTCGTGTATATTTGATCATATGGAATTGCTTTATTTCTCTTAATAGGAGTATTTTATGTTAACCACAAAGCTAGAACCACTTCATATGGCTTTTTTGGTAGTTATTGCGTAGACGATGGGTATGACTTTATTTCTGCGAAAATGACTGAAGTTAAAGAAGGGTGCGGCGGTCTTTACCAAGAGCTGAGCCACCTGGCCCTGAAGGATTATCTTTCTGTGCCCTTTTGTCCATTTTTGCTCTTTGTAGTTTGCTTTTCAAGTCCACATGACTTTTGACTTTGCCTTTACATTTAATTCCTCTTTCCTGTAAGTACTTGTCTCCACAAGGTTTTTCCATAAAAGTGTTTGCCGGTTCAAAGTTCACTTTTTAACACTGTATGAATGAGACTTTTCTAAGACCATGTTGTACCCAGCACTAAGAATGTGAGGGGCCGAATCCAAATATCAATCAGTTGCCCTTTTTCATTATTGAGTGTGAAGGAGAAGGATTGCAAGGTACTGGGGAAGAATGACTGGAGAAGTGTCCATATTGAACCTCTGCTTACTCACCCTTGTGAGCTGACGTACATTCAGGGTCGCTGGGACTGCCATGAGCTATGTAGAAGGGGGATTGTGATACTTGTGCAAAGCTTGCGATGGTAGTCATAAAATGCTTTTAGAATAGGCAGGAATAGGGAAATTTTCTTACTCAAATTTAACAAAATCTTAAGATGGTAATTGATGAACTAAAGGTGTTTGTGTCTTCCTTGTTGGCTAGTTCATTCTTTGGCTGCAAAGGGACAGTTCACACGCAGGCAGCTACATTTATACCGGCCACAGCCTCCTCTTTCTCCCATCCACCCCCCTTCCCACTTAAGGTTTCTTTTAGTTTTTGCAAAGCAGCCATGTGAGAGGAATAAAATAATTTTGAAGAGCATTATATGGTGGGAATTTTGACAATGAGTGGAAGATGGTAATTACTCTCTTCCATTAGACTCGGTGGCTTTGGACAGATAAGCTGTATTGAAACGTGCGACCAGGGCATGGGATCATGGATTGTCTTTCACTGTTGTCATGGCGACAGTGATGCAGGTGGCCTGTAACTGCCGAGCTGTCAGATCTTATACATCAAACTGGTGCTAAGTGAAAATATGTTAGAGGCATTGAGGAAGAAATTGCCAGCAGTGTTTATAGGATCAGCTGGAGAAAAGCTAGCCTCGTTGAAGAAAAGATTTCCGTTAAAAGCTCTGGGTGATTCTGCAGAAGCCAGAGTTTTAACTTTTTATTAATAAGATGAAAGTGGATTATTAAAAGAAAACATGCTTTCTGGATGTTGCACTGCCGTCTGCATACAGATAATTAACACGAGGCTTTTCTGCTCCCCCCTCGAGCTAGTGCGATACTGTAGTGGCTTCAGAAGAGGCAAGAAGACGCTGCTATGCTTGGGGGCAAGGGAACCAGTTCTGCAGGAGGTCTGAGTCCTTTTCCAAGAGAGCCTCACTGAATTTTAGTAAGAAGTGCTGACAAATCATCATAGAAATCCAGGACACGCTTTAAGTAGTACATGGGGTACAGGGTTATACTCTGTTATGCAGATTGGACTAAATCTACTGAAATGTAGGAGAATGCATTCAAATCTGGAGAGGCTCCTATCTGTCAAGCATAGTTGCCACACTTTTCTTTTCCTTTTTTTCTCCCCTCTTCTTTTTTCTCAGTCTCTTCTGTCTCTCCTTAAAAGTGCATAAATGCTTTGAACTGAAACCCTTAAATGCTAAGCAACAATGGGTATAAACCTGCATGTGCGTGCTTGCGTGTGTGTTTGTATGTGTGTTGGGTTAGGTTAGGGTTAATTTAGGGATGGGAGAGGGGAAAGGTGTATAAAGTTTCTCCCGAGTTAGAATAGCATAGCCCAGAATAGCTTTTGCACTATATGTGATTTGGGGTTCAAAGATAAGATAGTGGCTGTTGGCTTTTAAGTTCTTACCAGCTAGAGATCATTGACTTGCAATGGTAATTCCCACTAGATTTTTTGTTTAATTTCTGTTTTTCTCTCAGAGACTTCTCTGTATTCAGAATAATTTTTTGCTCACCCTGCCATTTTTCTTTTATCATTCTGGTTGAAGGCTTTCTTCTTTAACTAAAGGAGCATTTTTCAATCCATAGACTGAGACTCTAAGTAAAAGGAGTTATTAGGCAGAACAAGTAAAGAGTCTGATCACCTAACAACCCCAGATAAATAATTTAAACGATTAAGATGAGGAAGATTTGCATGTTCAAAGGACTCAAAGGTGATGGTTCTTCAGTGTTAAGTAAGCCAAGTTGCCGATTGAAAACTAGACTCAGCTTTAATCTCCATGTTAACCGCTGACCAATGCTTCTTCATCATGTAGTTTAAATGCTCAGTGGAGATTTTAGTCCTCCATTCAATAATGTTCATACATTCTCCACTTTTTTGTTTTCTTGTTTTCATGAAGACACCACCTCTTTTAAACCTAACTCCTTGATGAATAGATTTCATTCTAGAAATCATTCTCAGGATTTTGCTAAGCCTTGTCTATTTTAGGTCCAAAAAGAAAAATAATGGGTTGTTTTTAAGCTGTGATTGCTGATCAGTAATTTTCAAATGGTCCCAGTGATTACGGTACCGATGATTAGGAAAAAGGTGAACATCCAGATGAAATGTTAGTGTGCATCAGTCTCCATGTCCCACTAAACTAGTTTGTTAACATCAGATTTCAAATCCTGGTACTCTGGAGCTGTTTGGAAGTACCAATTCTTTATTTTGTTCTGTTTTGGACAAAGAAACCAGAGTCTAAGGTCCCAGTTGGATAAAGAAGATTCTTCTCCACTCACGGCTTACTCGTCTGTGCATGCGCCCATGCACACAGGAGTGTAGACTTCTGTTGGGCTGGTATGTCTAAGACTAGTGCATATAGCAATTTACTATGTGTATTAGGTAAGGAAATTTACTCTGGAGAGCCGTAAATGCATTGACCAGAACTAGGAACGACTTATGACAGTCAGGCACAGTTGGAAGGAAAAGAACATATCTGGACTGTCCAGGGCTGAATAGGATTAGCCAACCTACCTTTGCCTCTAAGCAGGAAATGTCTAATCAAGAGAATGATTTTTAGAAACATAAGGAAATGGAAAATTAATTTGAGCTTCCTCTCCCCCAGTTTTCTACATGTCTCAGGAGGGTTTCTTTTTAAGAAAAATCAGTTTTTACAAAGAAATATTCTGAAAGACAGATGACAAGCGATTCACTTGTTTTAGGATAATTGTCCCTAGTGGTATAGCATAATGCAGAGTAATGGGATTATTAGGAAGGCGTCCTAAGCCTGGGATTAGGAGCACTGAGGTGGAGTAAACATGCTAGCTCATTTAAAATCTGTTTTGCATTTGTAAAATTATAGCCACCTCATATTCAGTTATACTTTTTCAAGGACAGAAATGTCTTCCCACTTATTTCATTGAGTGTTTGCCCATCAGCATGGCAGGATTTCAGCATCAGTAGGACAGCATGCCTATTACTTTGATGTGTCATGGATGTATTGACCAGACTGTGGAATAGGGTATCATTTCCCCCTCCATATTCACCACAAGCTATTTCTCCAAGTTACAGGCTCACTTATTAATTTGTCAGTTAAGCTATTTAAGTAGGCAGCTGTTTGTTGCGCTTTATCAATACTAGGCTTTGTAAACAAGAAAAATGGAAGGGATCTAATTTGAAAATGCCCTGTAGGGAATAGCCCTATGTTCTCAGGCAGAGGAGGACTGACCTGATCAGCCTTTTCATGGTTAATTCCTATCATTCATTCACAAGGTACTGAGAGGTTCCATAGGGACCCTTGGCACCTGCCTGCACTCAGCTTAGCTCTGAAAAAGTAGAGCAGGTGATGTGGACTGGAAGAGAATTTGCAATGGAGTGTCAGGCTTAGACCATGATCGTGTAATATCACTGGTTAAATATAGTATCATGATTATTTTGATCACTATTTCAAATAGCTTTTCTTCCAGTTAAAAATAAAATGCCTTATCCAAAAATGTGAGTTAGCAGAAAAGGATTTCATTTCATGCAGCATCTCTTTGGTGATAGGGTGCAAATAAGGCCTAGACAAGGAAGTTGTATGCTGGCGGTGGTGGCTTAAAAAGGCCCTCAGGGCGAAGACTCTGGAATCTATCCCTCTGAGCAGGGAATCCCAGCGGAAACACCAGGGCTCTCTCTTATTCTCATATGGGCACTCTGCATCCTCTGCTCGCACTCAGAAAGTCTAGAGGAAAGGTGAAAAGGTTTTAAATTAATATTCCAGATGAAACCATCAACAAAACAACAAGAAAGCCCACTGCATGACAGAACATATTTGCCAATGTTATCTCCGATAAGGACCCAGTCGCCAAAATTTATAGGGAATTCATACATCTTAACAAAAGGAAGATGAACAACCCAATCAAAAAATGGGCAAAGGACTTAAATAGACACTTTTCAAAAGTGGACATTCAGAAAGCCAAGAGACACATGAAAACATGCTCAAAGTCACTAATCATCTGAGGGATGCAAATCAAAAGGATAATGAGATACCATCTTATACCTGTCAGAATGGCTTTCATCAACAAAGGACAAGTGCTGGAGAGGATGCAGAGAAAAAGGAACCCTCGTGCACTGCTGGTGGGAATGCAGACTGGTGTAGCCACTGTAGAGAACAGTATGGAGTTTCCTCAAAAAACTAAAAATGGAATTTCATTTGATCCAGTAATTGCATGCCTAGCAATATATCCTAAAAAACTAGAAACACCAATCAGAAAGGATAGATGCACCCCTATGTTCATAGCAGCACAATTTACCATAGCTAAGATTTGGAAACAGCCTAAGTGCCCATCAGCAGATGAATGGATTAAAAGACTGTGGTACATCTACAGAATGGAATACTATGCTGCAGTAAAAAAGAAAGAACTCTTAATTCGAAACAGCAAGGATGGACCTGGAGAGCATTATGCTAAGCAAAATAAGCCAGTCAGAGAAAGATAAATATCACATGATCCCACTCATTTGTGGAATATAATCAACAACATAAACTGATAAATGAAAACAGATCCAGAGACAGAGAAGCTTCAAACAGACCATCAAACTTGAGAGGGAAAGCGGGGGTTGGGGGGAAGTGGGGAGAGGGGAGTAAGAGATCAACCAAAGGACTTGTATACATGCATATAAGCCTAACCAATGGATATAGACACTAGGGCAGTCAGGGTCTGTGCAGGGATCGGAGGTGGGGGGTGGGTGGGGCTGGGGAAAAGTCAATGGGGGAAAAAGGAGACATGTAATACTATATGTAATACTTTAAACAATAAAGAATTTTTAAAAATCCCAGATGAAAGACAGTGCCACTAAGGGACTATTAAAATATAGGGTGTCCAAAAAATGTATATATACACTTTGAATAATTATAAAGGCAGTGCTAATTAAAATACATTTCATTTTCAAAGTTGAGTTATCAGCTGTTAAAGTGTGCATACATTTTTGGGGTCACCCTGTATATATGTTAAAATATATGTGCAATTTTAAATTCTTTTGCTTGGTAAAGAAAAGTTTTATAATATTGCCTTAATTCTCTTACTTAAGGGATTGTACTATTGGTTTTTAGTACCCAATGAACATTTCTCTTTGAGGACAGAGGTTACTAATGTTTGTAAAGCAGTGTATACTGTATCTTTCCTGGGATAAGAGGAGCGGAGACTGGTTTGTTGAGTCATTGTTTGAGTCATTTCAGGACTGGTCGGATGGGCTGGCTTGTAACCCAAAGTTTGGTCTCTGCTGTGGTGAGGCTGAAACTGCCTTCCTGCTGTTCATGTGGTTGTAGCCAACACACTGAAGATGCGGTGGAAGGAACTGAGTCCAGGATCAGCTTGGAAGGCCTGACCGTTCTGCAAAATCCAGGAGAGCCATGTTCTAAGGACAACACAGATTTCATCTCGTTCTGCTGTGTCTCGGATTTTTTGTGGCACGATTCACATAGGAAAACCATTTCCATATATATTTAAAACAGTACTTCAGCCTGATTTAAATCTTTCTATAAATTTGCAGCTTTAATATGCTGGTTTAATCTCGTATGAAACTGGAATTTCAGCTCAGCCCTCCCTCAGAATCAAAACAAACACAGACACAAACAGCAATAAAAGTTCCAATTAATAGTTTTAGAACACAAATACCCATTTACATGCACCTAGAAATTTTTAAAAGAAAAATCTCATATAGTTGAAAGCTGTAAACATACAGTACTTCCTTACATTATCTGAGGTAAAGAGAAAAGCATGTCTTGCTTTTTTATTTGTTTTTATTTTTTAAAATACATTTTATTGATTTTTTACAGAGAGGAAGGGTGAGGGATAGAGAGTTAGAAACATCGATGAGAGAGAAACATCGATCAGCTGCCTCCTGCACACCTCCTACTGGGGATGTGCCCACAACCAAGGTACATGCCCTTGATCGGAATTGAACCTGGGACCTTTCAGTCCATAGGCCGACGCTCTATCCACTGAGCCAAACCAGTCAGGGCATGTCTTGCTTTTTTAGATTAAATAGGTTTTAGCTATTCAAAAAATGTTTACTAATTGTATTGATGAGCTATATAGCACTGCGAGAGGGTCTTTGAAAATTTTGGGGGGGATTACAAAAATGTGATGAAAAAAGTAAGCTGTAAATGTTATCTTGTAGTTTTGCAAAACACATGTCATTGGGTTGTACCCTGCCAATGGCTTCTGGTAGGGGAGCAAGTACTGGTCCCCAAGGCCTTCCTGACCAGTTGAGAAGCTGGGGACTTTCCTGCAGTTACAGCAAAGCCAGCCTCATGGGGGGCAGGGAGAGGACCCCTGGCCAGAGAAGGATAGGTTTGGGTGTGAGCTACATTTCCTGTTTGGCTAAAGGTCACTTTTTCTGGATTTTACACTTGTCTTTCTTTATTTCAGCTTCTCCTTTCTCCTTTCCATCTCTTCTCTGGCCTCCATCCCCTGTACTTTGTGTAATGGGTAGTATCACAAGGCCATCGTCTGTGGACACAGAATGAGGGGGTGGTGGGACTGTGACGCACCAGGACAATAGCTGGGTGGGTCATAAGAAGTGGCAAGAACCGAGGATGCACACCCAAGCTCCACCACTGCCTATCTTTGTGATCTCAGAAGATGTTACTGACTTACATCCCCGCCCCCCACCCCAGATTCATAGGTTAAGGCCCTAACCCCCAATGTGACTATATTTGGAGACTGTGCCTTTATGGAGACAATAAAAGTTAAATGAGGTCAAAGGGTGGGGCCCTAATCTAGTATGACCGGTGTCATAACAAGAGGAAGAGAGACCAGGAGTGCTTGCCTGAGCAGAGACAAGGCCATGTGAGGACATAGAGAGGACATGTCATCAGCAAGCCAAGGAGAGAAGCCTCTGGAGAAACCACACCTGCTAGTACCTTGAACTTGGATTTGTAGCCCCCAGAACTGGGAGAAATAAATTTCTGTTGTTTAAGCCATTCAGTCTGTGCTATTTTGTTATGGCAGCAACAGTGAACTAATACAGGAAAACTACGAATTCTCTCTAGGCCTCAAGTTCCTCATCTTATATTTAAGATGGAGTTAGAAATCTGTTCTGTGTTGTAGGGTTGTTGGGTGAGAAATGCCGTGATGCAGTCAGCATGGTGCCTGTGCATGCCATTGCATGTATGAAGGAATTCATGACCACAAGAACAAGCTAGTGTTCATTTTCTAATAGCCCAGGCCTTTTGCCGAGTACTTAGCATTATAACAAAACTACACAAATCATGATGCATACATAGGATGGGGCAAAAGTAGTTTGTAGTTGTTTATATAGAAAATAATACAATAAATAAAATAATGCAAGAATAAACAGTGTTTTGTGTACTCACAGCTGTAAACCTTCGTTCACCTCAGGCTTGATGTTTTGAGCTTCCCAACACAGTTTGCCTGGCTGATGTTTTGTAAAAGACCCAGACTTACAGCACAGATGATTTTTTCCCCTTAGTTCCAACATAGGTTATACTTCCTTCAAAAGCTGGTTGAGTTCTCCACACATTTTTGTGTTATTTTGTTTGCAGTCACTGGGCAATGGAATAGGAGATCTGGTAAATTCCAAACAAATGCTCAGTTGACCCAGCACATGGATTTGCATCTATTAATTCAGATTTTATTATATACTAGACTCACACTATCTGCAAAATCATGTAGTAACTGGAGTTTTCCTAGCATCCCTTGGCCACAGAAGTGAGGATACTTTTAATCTGTAACCTCTGCCTCTTCTGGTCTCCGGTATCAGATAGGATTCTCCGCATCTGATCGCCAGGCAAGTTGAAGCACAAAGATTTCTTCCTCACATGTCCAGGAGGTGTGAGTGGGCAAAGACTGGCCTGGAGAGTCTCCTGGCTTCCTGTTCAGTGTTCCAGTGGCTTATTCCCCATGTTATCTATTCAGTACATCTGTCCAAATATTAGTAATGAGTCCATCTTTTCCCTTCTCAAAGAATAGAGCTTAGGGTTCTACACCTCCAGGTTGTGTAACACAATGCTCTTTATTAAGCTGGCCGTCAATAAATCAAATACTCTAACAAATAGTATTGAACACTTGCTATGTGCCACATCCTATGGGGTAAAGCTATAGTAAGATGTGGGGCCCTCGAGTTGCTGATGCCTAGCGGAGAGGAGAGATGGGCAGCTGAGGTTGTAATACACCTGTGTATGTCTAATGCACATTTCTTTAAGGTAAGTTTAGTTTCCCCCAACTGTTCTGTCTACTGACAAGTAAGATAAATATTCCCTTTGGAAGAAAGGTATTCTAGGAAGCTGAGCTAAAAGTGATTAAGAAGGTGTTCCAGTTACTTATTGCTGCTAGCAAACCACATTAAGACTTGGTGGCTGACCAGCCGGTGTGGCTTAGTGGTTGAGCCAGGAGGTCATGGTTCGATTCCCAGGCAGGGCACATGGCCAGGGTTGTGGGCTCAATCCGCAGTGTGGGGCGTGCAGGAGGAGGCAGCTGATCTATGATTCGCTCTCATCATTTTTGTTTCTATCTCGCTCTCCCTCTCTCTTACTCTCTGAAATCAATAAAAATATATTAAAACAAAAAGACTTGGTGGCTTACACCAGCCACCATTCAGTTATACCTGGGATCATATTGATCATGAATTTGAACAGAACTTAGCTGGGTGATTCATCCAGTTCATGCAGCATTGACTCTGGTCATTCAGTGGTATTCAGTCAGTGGATGGCCTGGTCTGGCTTTACTCACCTGGCTAGTTGACATCACCTTGACAAGGATGCCTGGAAGGTTGAGCTCCCCTGGCTCTGAGGCCTCTTCATGTAGACTGAGGGCCTCTCCCTGAGATTTCTCTAATACGGGTAATCATGTCACTCACAGAGGCTTAGGGTTCCAAGGGAGCAAGGCCAAAGCTAGGCTTGGAAATGGCATAGTGTTACTCTATTGGTCATACATGGTTACAGGCAGCTCATGTTCCAGGGGAGGGAAATAAGTTTACCTGTCATTGGAAGAAGAAAGAATTGTGACCATTTTTAATCTGCCACAGATGGCATATACCTCTGTGTTTTGCTAGGATTTTTAATATATATTTTTAATACACCAAGACTTTATTTCCAGTGCATTTATTTTTTGACAGAAATTGAAGCACCTTGGGAATGTCTTGCCCCATTTTTACCTTTTTGTTCTACCTTCTTCATGTAGGGAATCATGAAATGTGGGAGAAAAAAATGAATAAAATTTGGTCTCTGTCATGGAGGAATTAACAATTCAGTGGAGGACCATATGGATGTGGACAACTGTGGAACACAAAGCTTGAGTAATATAACTGAGGAAGGTATCACTAAAGGGTGAGTGGAGCTCTGAGTCAGCCAGGGAAATCACAGAGGGTTCCAAAGTGGAAGTGACCTTTGAGTTGAGCCTTGAGGAGGATGGTGGTCTCTACAGATGGGAGGGGAGGAGAGGGGTACCCAGGAGGAGGGGCAGAGTGAGTCAAGGGACAGAGCAGATGGTGTGCTCCGCAAACAATGGCTGGGAGCCTGGAATGTGGGGGTTGCGGTCATCCAGGGGGCAGGGGTGTGGTGGTCATGGGAGGCGAGGCTGAGCAGATGGGTTGGGGACACGTGGACTTTATTCTGAATGCAGATTTGTTCTGAACCTAATCACCATAGCAGGATTTGTGGCAGGGGAGTGCCATGATCCAGTTTCTGACTCTGAATACTATTTCTAATAGCAGGTTTGGGATGGATTGGAGGGATGGCACACAAGTGCTGAGAAACCAGTTGGAGTCTAAGAGAGCAGTTGCTGGGAAATGGGATGGGAGAGGAAGGTTTGAGTGTGATGTGTTGAAAGAGGGGGTGGAGGGACAACTCTTTCTGAATGCCTAACCTATGTCCGAACACTCTGCTTATATCCTCTACCTAATTTATTTCTCTCAAAAATCCATTTTCAGATGAGGCCACTGAGGCTTGGAGACATTTAAGAGCCTCTTGACATTGGGTAGCTAGAGGTGAGCAGGCTTGAGATTCAAAGCCAAGCCTGTTTGGCTACAAAGCACCTGTGACTTTCCAGAAAACTTCATTGCCTCACCAGCTGAAAATAACTGAGAATCTCTTACTTCTGAGACGAGGTGGATGCTGAAGCCAATAGCAAAAATAGAAAACAGAGAATTTCGCTTAAGGCTTTTAAAAATGCCCCTGAGTTATGTCGTGTGTGTATCAATTACATACTTCCAACTTGAATATAGTTTTAAAACACAAAGTTTTTAGCTGGTTTCTTTAATTGACCAATCCTATAGACTCGTTAGAGATAAGAAAGTAGAATACACAACCATGTTAGTTTCCCTCATCCTGTCTCTTATTTGTGCATAAATTATTCTTGGCCTAAAAACCGGTTTTATTGCACATTAGAGTCTTGTACACAAAAGGCCTGTTGTGTCACGTGGAGCACACCAGGGAGGTCTGGGAAGGAAAAGTGAAAAGGAGTCAGAGTGAGAGAAACAGGGTAGCAGTTTCATTTGGGAACTTCTTCTGGATAATGCCTCCCTCCCACCCATGTTAAATCACCTTTCTCATTTTAGAGCAGAAAGGTAAGAGGGACAACAATCTATGTCTCTTAAATCCCATTTCTGCCTCAATGCAGAAGGCCAGGGTGTGGGTTGTTCCCTCTGCCACTGGGTTCCCAGGTGCACAGCCTAATGCGAACCAGGAGCCACAGGACCTCTGTGGCCAGGGGCACAGGACTCATGGCTGCAGGTCTTGCCTGAGGTGCAATTCTTGATGCAGATCACAATGGGATTTGGAAACAGTGGTGTTTGAACGATTGGTACCACATCCACTGTTTCATTTTCACCTGTTTCCAGAGCCCTTGAGAAGTCCTGGTGACGGGTGATGGAGAGAAGAGGGATTTCACTTCTCTTTCCTGTTGCTCAGGCTCCATGGCTAGAACAGAGCTTGCATGTAGTAGATGCGCACTGAATGAATGATTGCTTACAGGCCATGAGCCAGGTTCTCCTCAGTGCTTGACATCTGATGTCTCAATCTTCATATAACAGTGAAACCTAGCCCTCTGCTAATCAGATGCAGAAACCAGTGCTGGAGAAGCTGAGTAACTTGGCCCATGCAGCTGGAATTCAAACCTGGATTGGCGTAGCTCTTAAACCCTTGCTCCTTTGAGTGTCCCACACTATTACATTCTGGATCAGAATGTTGTTTGGGTGTAAATCAACACCCTTCACACATGCAAAAGAGAATTTACTTGAATTTGTACATGTGGGAACTCTTAAAAGAACACTGGACCGAACGCATATAGGTGCTCAATAAATGTTGAATCAATGAGTGACTAGTGTTTATTTTTCTCAAGTCTGCTACTTTGCTTTTAACTATCATGGAGAAAAATACAGGTGACTTGAAGGTTTTTAGCTTTTAAAATGTTATTTTCAAGACAAGCTTCTTAATAAAAGGGTACTGACAAAATGCTACACTAATAGGTGATAGCTGGGTAAGGCTCCCTATCCTATGCCAGTTTGGAAACATTTGGTAGAAACAGAATTTTGGGAATATTGTAGTAGCTTCTCTCATCTTGCTAAAAGCGTTCACTCTCTTCCTGTCACCAGGAAGGGAAGAAACGGTGAGCTAGGAGGTGCAGTGGTGAAATTTCTGGTTTTTCAGAAATGATCAGATAAGTGACCAAACTTTAGCTTCTTTCTTTCATTCATCCTCTTTATTGAACTCTTTCCTATTATTCATAGGATTAACCAATTTTTTCCTGCCCTCCCTCTACCCTAACTTTCCCTTCTATACATTCCTTCTTGTAATATTCTGTTTCTAAACAAATTCTTGCTTTAACACTTTCTAATCTAACAGCCCTTTCTCTTAATCCCCCTTCAAACTCCTATCTTTTGTGAAAAATAACCAGATCATCTCTTATCCTCCCCTTCTTTGGATTTCCCTGGGTTCTACCTGCTGAATCATCAAGGAAATGATGACCACGTGACTGGCATGAAGTAAACAAAATCTCACCTTTTCCCTCATCTAAGTTGCTCCCAGACATTTGAAGGTCTGAGACAAGGTGGTGAAAGACAGTGGGAGAGAGGGAAAGAGAGACAGACAGAGGAGAGAGCATCATCAAGACCAAAAGAAGTTGTTTTGAAGTAGAACCTGCCTTGAAATAGATTCATCTGTTGTGCTCTTGACCTGAATTTAAATCTTAGTCCATCCGTGTTTTGCAGGGATGGCGAGGTGTGGGACATGCTATATTTGGTAGTTTTTTGGCAGATAAGGTTTCCTGTTTCACTGTGTTTTAAAATAAAGCTGCATCTATGGAAGAATTCTCTGAAGCGTTGAGTTATTGTAGGTCGGACACTCTTGGTGGGCAAGGCCTGTGACGTGGTTCCACATTGGATGAAGTCAGGCAATGATTCATTCATTAGGTATCTTGACAGTAAAATTTCTAGATAAACACAATCTACTCCAGGAAGAGCTAAAACTTAAAAAAACAACAATATGCTGATAGAAATTCTTAAAATGTTTTACATTTCCTTTTCAAGTAGAGAATTTTGGGGTGGAATTTGGCCCTCTCTCTCACCTCAGTCATCCCCGTGGGCAAATATTGCACCGCTATTGTGAGATGGTGTCGTGAGGTTCTGTTAATGCGTTTGGACTCATTATCCGTAAACATGAACTGTCCCCAGACTGCTGTGTACCTTGTGTGCTTTTCAAGTTTGTCTCCTCTTCTGCCTGCTGCCACTGTGCTGGTCCTAGGATCCTCTTTCTGCCTCACCTTGCCTCCTCTTCTATATCTAACTGCTGTGGCCAGGGAATGAGATTACACAAAAAAGCAAGAACAAATGGGCTCTGGATGCAGAGCAGATGACCCCTAACAAGTTCTCTTTCAGCTCCGGCACGTGCACTTGCTGATGCTTTGGGTTCTCAGAAGTGTGTTTGATTGGGGTTCCAGTCTGTGTTCTGGTTTGTGAAGATTTCAAGACAAGTGAGCTGTCATTTTGTGACTCATCATGTACTGTTTTAAGAAACTACACAGCCTCAGAATAAAAGGATGGATAATCATCTTCAGTTTCCTGTCATGATTCACATCATTGTCAGCATCAGCATCTTCAGCTCCATCACATTGTTAGGTACCCAAAGAACAAAATATGTTGCGTAGACATGATCCTTGGCATCTAGGGGTCTGTCTTCTTTAAACAGGTAACACGGATATAGATCTAATTCAGACTAATAGATGGCATTAGCCAGGAATCTCAAAGTGCAAATGCAAGATGCCGATTGCTGAGAGCTTACCAGCTGCTGAGACTACAGGCAGATATCACCCAGGCCCCCTGAGCTGACCTGAAGGAACCGGATACCAGATAGAAATATGCGTCAGCATACAGGGCCCAGAGGAGTGGCGGACAGCTTAATCTGGATGTGGAGAAGCCAGGAAGGATGCTGCCTGGGCACAGCCACAGGTATTAGTGAGGTGAAGGGATGGGAGTGAGAGTTCTGTGAGGAGGGCGGAGCCTGAGCACAAGCAGGAGGCAGGGAGCATCTTGGTGGGGTGAGTGCTCACTGCAGGCCCATGCTGCTGCAATTGTGGGGAGGAACATAGCTTCCCACAGCCACGCTGATGGGCTAAATGCCCACAGCCCAGTCTTATATCCCTAAAGTAGACCGAGTGCCTTCCAGAGGATGTCAGGGGCAGGGCAAAGGGACACTGGATGATGGAGTTAGATTTATGTAAAGGTCCCTGCTGGCTAGGGATTAATGAGGGAGATGACTGTGGGTTTAAACTAAGGTCACGGCCTTATCTCTGGATTCTGGGAAATGAGTTTGAGAAATGTGTGCGAAGTAAAGTTCAGAAACTGTAGGGGATGAGGACAGGAAGCAGTAATGTCTGACCCCCAGCCCACCCCAAGTGCAGGTGATGTCACAGATGGAAGGGTCACCTGAGAGAAGAAGATAATCAATGCAGCTTTGGACACACAGGTTTGGCCCATCGATGGAGATGTCCGGGGAAGCATTGGGGGCCCACGCTGACCCGTCAGTGTGATCTTGGAGCATCTGGAGTTGGAGGTTCCCCTGATGTGCACTGTGAACACTGAGCCACTGAGGTTGCTGGGAATGGCAAAAGTCCTTTCCATCCAGTCAACACTGAATCTGAACAAAGAGACCGAAGAAAGGCATGTTGTCCCCCAACTGCAGGGGACTGTGACACTGTTGTAGAGAGGTGATGCTCCTGTCTGAGGCCACCGGGCAGCTCTGGGGTAGTTGGTGGCAGCAGCCCAGGCTGTGGGAGGCAGCTCCTCTGTGGATATGGGCTCAGATCGCCTCTGTTGATTGGCCTGGCTTTTCTGTTCTTAGCCTTGAGTGGCGGCTTCCCAAACTTCCACGGGGCTGCCACTCACGGGGATGGCGTGAGAATAGGAACTTTCTCTGCATAAAGTAACTTTTGCCTTTGAGACAAAAGAAAAAGAACCATTTATTGCACACTTCAGGATCCAGACTAATCAGCTGAGAAACAGAGAGGGAGAGAGGGTGGGGAAGATACTCAAATAGTTCCTTCAGCTTGAAACGGCATTTTAAAAAACACAAAGAGCCGAAAGGAATAGAAAGTTACTTTTCTGAGGGCCCTTAATTAGGAAGTTCACCCTCTGGCCGCCAGCTATGGTAGCAACTACTCTCCATCTTTTGAAGTGCTCTCTCTTCTTCAGAGCTAGGTCAGGGCAATGACTGAAGGGAGCAAAAAAGGAGCAAATTGGTTCCAAGTTTAAGGTTTTCTTAATTAGAAGGCCCGAGAGAAGATGCGTGCAGACCTGCGTGTCTCCTGGCCTGTGGCTGCTCAGTGCTGGTGGCCCCTGGTGAGCTTTATTTGACTTATGATTTTATTTTTTTTGTTATGCACTGAACAGATTTCCTTCTCTGGTATTTGATGGGGAGCATGTGGCCTGAGGATGGCAATTAGCTATATCTTGGCCAGCTCTCCTTTGCACAGGCCAACAGGAGATGCACAGTGACTTTGGAACCAAAGCTCTCTCTGTGCACAATGGGAGGACAGGCCCATCCTCAGAGAGCCCCTTGCTCCCTCCCCCTCCCAGTGCCTTCTTACCCGGTTGCAATCCTGGGGTGCAGGGGCCTTGCCTGCAAATGGAACTGACAGCACATTACATCATCAGGCCTGCGAAGTTCATTGGCAGAGAAGTTGAGTCTTATTTTAGACCCGCCAACTGGGCTGTGGGGATCCAGCCAGAACAGGTCTCTTCCTGCTCTGCCCCAGCTGCGCGCCTCCCCCTGCAGTTGCTGGGGCTTCTGAGGATGGAATGTCGGAGGGAGCTTGCTGCTAACTGCAGGGCTAGAAGGCTGACCTCACTGCTATTGAGCTAAGGAAACGAAGATGCTGACAATCACCCAGCTAGCTGACAATCTGCCCTCCGCGTTGGCTCCCACTGCCCTTCCCAGTTCCTCGGGCAGGAGCTCGGTTATCGAAGACCCTGGCTGTTCCTCAACCTCCCCTCCTCTCTCTTTTCTTCCGGTAGTCAGGGTTTAAACTTAGCCATGAGCTTGTATCCCTAAAGTAGACCCAGTGCCTTCCAGAGGATGTCTCAGGCCAGGTTCATGCACGCTTCCTTCAAAAACCGGGGAGGTTTTACCTCCTGGGAGAAAAGCTCAATGCAATGAACAGCGGGTAGGTTTGGTCCAGGAAGGCGGAGGAAACAAAATGTTTGAAAAGGCGAGCCCTTGCTTTTGTGGTTAGGACCCTCTGAGCCATCAGAAAGGGGAGCTTTTCGGAAATTAAAAGCCTGGATTCATGATTTGGCAAAGCGTGTGTGTTTTTTTTTTTCTGATTTAATTGTAAAAATTCACATTCGGTTATGTCTTTAAGGAATCTTTTATAAAAAGTAAAATTTTGTGACTGAGTGCACATTTATCACAAACCTATAATTCATCCATAGAATACAAATGTAATTTTTAGCTATTTCAACTCAGAAATTTCAACTCAGAATTGCCTGAGAAAATTCCCGTGTTCCCTACACCTTAGGGCCACGTGATCCATGGATAAACCGCTGCCTGGGAGTCTGAGGACAGGAAGCAGCGGTGAGAACTGAATCAGGTCTAGCTGTCTCCACATCGGGCAGCTGCGCCTGCCTTGGTTTCAGGAGAACGTGTTGCAGTAATTCCTGCCGAGTGCCCTGCTGTCTCTCATCTGCTGTCACGCTCAGCTGCAAACATTTCCATTGCTTGAGTGTCACCATCATTATTATTGACTTGGGGCTTTTAATAGTCAGATATTCCCATGCATGTTCAGTGGCTGCTGCCTCAGTGTGGACGCGCCTCGGGTTCAGAATAAAACCGGAGCGTGGTCGGAGCCTCCAGTTCCTTCGGAGCCATCGCAAGGTTTCCGCTAGAACCCAGTGCAGCCACAGCGGTGTGGGCTCTGCCAGCCCTGGAAGCCCGGGTCCTGCGCCTGCATTTCCTGTCCCGCATTTCCTGCATTTCCTCTGGGCTGGGCCAGACAGCACACACTGAAACGCAAATGACAGCAGTAATTGGCTGAGAGAAACCCGAGGAGTGATGAGCAGTGCTGCGGGGAGTTAAGTGGCTAAGTGACAATTACGCTCTGCAGCCTCCGGGATCCGAGCAGCCCGGGCGGGCGTTGTTCTCGGTTTTAAAGGAGCAATAACATTAATTGGAGGAGAGCTTCTCCGCCAACATCGCCTCTCCAGTGTCTTGTCTGTTTTCTGCTGTGAGGAGCGGGAGTGGGTGGAGGCCTGGAAGGAGTGTTTTGTTGACTGCCTTCCGCCACTCCCCCGACCTTCTCCCCACTCCAGTTGTTTTCACATTTTGGAAATGTTATGTCCTTGATTTTGTTAAACTGACAGCTGACTTAGGTGGAAGATTTTGTAAAAGCAGCCTTGCCAGGAGGAGGACCTGGTAACTCTCAGTCACAGGATTCTGGTGTCCGCATCAGGGAAGAGCAGGGCCTTCAACTCTCAGTTGCTATCTTTCCCCCCCATGAAGTCCATTTACCACTGATTAAAAAAAAAAAAAAGAGTTTTATTCCAAAAATGCTCTATTAGCCCGACACAACAATGAAAAGCAGACAGAATCCCTGTCCTTTTCCGAGCTGACAGTGGGCTTGAAGAGACAGACAGGAAGTAAATAACTGGCCTGCTGTTTCACTTGTTCAGCCTGGAGAGCCTTAACAGAAAGAAACTTGGTGTCCTGCGGAAGGTGGACCGTAGGGAAGGGGAAGTTGCGATCTAGGGTAGGCTAGGCCAGCCCTGCTTTCTTTGAACCCTGTGCTGGTCACAAACAACCATTAAGATGACTGGCTTGGACTTGAGATAAGCAGACTAAACACACCCATGGACTAGTTGAGAGCCCTTCTCTGGGTACAGTGGGCCTTTCTCCGACATTCATACAGTCCTCAGGGTCTAAATACCTCCCAAGCATTGTCCAGTGGGCTCCTTGTTTTTGGTTGGTTTCTTTCAGCCCAGGCAGCCTGGTCACTTTTTACTAATCACCCCTTCTGGGTGGGAGGGGTCTATCGGCTTCCTTTGCCTAGTGCAGAGAATTGGTCATTTTAGGAACAGGCATTTGTCTCCTGTGGAATGTGTTTCTACCAGGAGACCCAGACCTCCATAAAGTAGCAAAATGATGAAAGGAAAAGGTAACCCTTATGGCAGCAGGTAGAGAAGTTCAGCCCTCTCTTGACTAGTCTTGGGAGGACTTAGGCAAAGCTTGCTGCTCAGCCAAGGCCAGCTTTGCGGAGGCCCGTGAGGGTGCAGTTGTGCTTGACTGTGAAAAGCCATCTGTGTCAGCCTTTTTGCTTAGCACACTTCATGAAATGTCGAGGCAGAGGTGCAAGGAAGCCTACTACTATGGAAACACATAGTAGAAGCTATAGACTCTCCAAGAAGATGAATACATTGTTCTTTTAAATACGCTTTTGTATTCAGTGTCATAGAAATGTGGTTAGAGTTAGACTGTCTAGGTATGAATTCTGACTCTGCCTCCAAAGCCATTTGACCTTGAGCAATTGTTTGTTCAGTTTCTCAACTGTCAAATGAGAATAATGATAGAACCTATTTCATAATTGTCCTGAGAACTAAGAGTTACTGTAGCACAGAGTAAGGCTGTAGGTTAGCACTTAGAACAGTGCCTGGAACATAGTAATTACATGTCAGCTGTTTTTGGTACCTCATATCTTTAGTATGAATCACAAGAGTAAAACAACATTTGAACATTCCATGAACCCCATGCAGAGCCTGGGCAGCCCAAGAATCATTCCCCCCTGGCTTCATTTTACTTTTTTCATTGTTAGATGTAGTGCACTGGACAATGAGGTACACAGAAAGGATTCTGTGGAATGTCTGTCTACAGATTAAAAACAACAATAAAGCCACAAAAACAAGCCGCAAATTATTTGGATATCAACGTGGTTCATCTGTCATGGAACAAAATGGTAGTAGCAAATACTGAAGGTCTTTGGGGAAAACTGTTCAGCTATTACGTCGTCAAAAATTACATTGGCTTTGGAAAAATATGCTTTTTAACATTTAAATCATTTAATTTACATACAGCAAGATCCACCTTTTTTTTTTTTTTTTTTTTTTTGGTACTGTTCTGTGAATTTTGGCAAACATACAGAGTTGTATAACCAACACAATCCAGACAGAAGAGTTCCATTACTCCTGCTTCAAAGCAAACTTCTTCCTGTAGTTCCTTTGTAGTCAGACCTCCCTTTACCTTTAATCCTTAGCAACCACAAATCCACTCTCCATCCCTGTAGTTTTGCCTTTTCCAGAATGTCATGTGAATGTAATCGGAGAGTTTGTAGTCTTCTGAGCCTGACTTCTTCACTTAGCATAATTCGTGATTCATTCATGCTGTTGCCATGTATCAGCAAAAAGCTTATTTTTGCCTCATAAATAGTTGAATTCTAAAGCTTGATGGGATCTTACAGATCAGAGCCAAACACTCTCATTTCCCAGGTGCAGAAACAGAGACCCCTGGGGTTAAGTGACTTGGCCAAGGTCATGAAGCTAATCAAAGAAAGAGCATGAACTTGGAATTCTACTGTTAGTCCGGGCAGCATCTATTAAGTCATGCTGGGATTAAGAAGAATGCTGCTGATTGTCACAAGAGAGCTCCATTCTTATTTTTGGTCAAAATCTGATCAAGAAAACTGAGCCTATGATAATAACTTTGGAAGGAGTAGATTTCTGGGAGGTGCAATTTCTTGAGAAAGCATATAGGTAAGTCTCTTAGTAGCACATTTCTTCTGTGGCACGTCTTTCTTTTGCTGTCATCAAATGATTTGATTTGATTTGATAATAGAGCTTAACCTGATGTCCTATTTATTTTGTGTTCATAATAAGTTTTTGATGTCTAATTTATGGGAATACTATGAATAGTACTATCTTCCTGTTAGTTGCCATTTTATTTATTTACTTTTAATCCTCACCCAAGTATATGTTTATTGACTTTAGAGAGGGAGGGAGTGGGGAGAAAAGGAGGAAGGGAAAAAGGGAGAGAAAGATAAACATTAATGTGAGGAGAAACATTGATTGGTTCCTCCTGTACATGCCCCCTTCGTGGATCACACCTGCACCCTGGGTATGTGCCCAGTCTGGGAATCAAAGCCACAAGCTTTTTGATGCATGGGCCAATGCTCCATTCAACTGAGCTTCCTGGCCAGGCTTAGTTGCTGCTTTAAATACCGATATGTTTCTAGGTGGTTATTCTAGAGCACATCCCAAGTGGATCCAGAGTGGAATTCAGAGCTAGTGACTCCGTAGTCATTTGTTAAATAATTATTTGTGGGAATTCTACATGTGGAGAGTCCGGAACGATGGGAGATAATATTAAGGCACTGCTTTTTGAAATTACATTTGAATAGGTACTATGAAATAGGTACACAAGACATCCTAATTCAAATTAGTTGTTTTGAGTACAGTTAGAATCTTGGGAAACACTGTGAAAATACACAGGTGACAATGCCAACTCCGTCTCCTCAGGAAGCTTATAAATACCAAAGAGAGGTACAAACAGATGCTATTGGAAAAGTGACTTCTTGGTTGGGAACCAGCAGGTTTAGCGGTCATAAAGCACCCTGGGATTCCATGCATGTAAGGGACAGGTCAGATCTATGCTACAAGAGGACTACCTGGTAGCACCATATAGGACAGGTGGAGGGACAAAGACCGGAAACTGGGAAATGCATTAGTCTGGGCAGAAGTGAGGAAACCCCAAACCCTGGGAAAGGAGAAGGTGTTTTGGAGGTAGAGATAACTTAGTGAAAGAGGGAGCATTCAAAGAAGATGATGAGATTGGGCCCTGGATGCCTGAGTGGGCAGTCTTGACATGATGAGGGAATCAGGGTTTGTCTGGTTGGAAAGTGGATGGTGGAGAATGAAAGGAAGAGGGAAAGGGCTTTCTTCCTTGGACCAGGTAAATTTTGTGTGAACATGTTTGCATGTGTGAAGTGGTAAATAAGTATTGATTGATTATGACTCACTTCCAGAAGGCTAAATAGTTCCAATTTTCCTTGAGAGGAAACATAGCTGGTTGTGATTACACAATTATTTTTTACCTCTTCTTCCAGCTGGCATGATTCAGTGCTTAAAAACAGGCAGAGTGAGTAGTGAAGGAGACAGTTTACACAGGATGGAATACAGACCATAAATTATCACTTTGAAAAGTATATACCCTAGTTAGGAGTTAAATGAACATATATTAAGACAACTTTAAGGTAAAGTTGTGTGCCTAGAAGACCAGAAACAAAGTCAACAGAAGTTTTAAACCCAGCATTGATCAAAATGTAGAAAAATAGCTTCATTTACCCTTTGCTGATGTTTCTGTAAACGGGCCTGCTATATCCAGAGAAGAATCTTGCAATAATTTTAAAAAGCTAAAACTTTACTTTTCATAGCCTTAAAACCATGGAAAACCCCAAATAATTATAAAGAATGAAGTTTCCTGTGGCAGCATTATTTACAGTGTTAAAAAACTAAAAGCAGGACAGATCCTAAAATAACAGAAAGTCAAGGCAAATATTGCTGAATAGAGGATTTTGTTTGACTTAGAATGAGCTGCTGTGACAGGGATGAGTATCTAAAGTAACATTCAGAGGCAAGAGAGCACGGACCCTCTCTTGACAACTAGAGGACATGATTTGCTAAGAGAACTGGAAGTTTATAATGCAGGAAAGTGATTGGTAGCAGAGTCTTCTGTGTTTTTATTCTTTTTCCTGAGTCAAACGGGGACATACTCAGAAACAGTAAGAACATTTGTAGTGAAGTTGTTTCCTGTCCACGGGTTCCCCACCCACCTCCCTTCTCTCTCTCTCTCTGACCTCTTTGTCCTCTTCAAGTGGTTCAGGTTCCACTTATATTTACTATATGGTCATGAGACAGAGACATACGGTAAATTAACCCTATCTGAGAGAGTCTAAAAGCTGGTACTTTAGCTCTGAATCCTTCATTCCTGTCAGATCTGGAGTTAGTCATGTAATTTTTGATATTTAAAATTGACTGGTCTTCCTTGTTCTCACATTGATAAGATGGTTGAAATAAAACACTTAAAGGTATTTGAAGCATTTTGACCACTGGATAGTATATTATTTAATTTGATTGCGAGACAAAAGAAATGGATACCAGGGCTGCACTGGTGAGGGTTTATCAAAGTGGAATTAAAGCGAGAAAAGTTGTGTGAACCCTGAGGGGGACAGGGTCTTAGGGCCACACTTGTGCAGCTGAGCCCATGTGGGGATGTCAGAGACCCCTGTGAAGAGCAGCTGTTCCCAGCTTAGAGTGACTTTGGGCGTCACCAGTGCTTTGAGTGTTTTCCGTATGTGCAGGGCGGTGCTCTAACCTCGGAAAGCAAACATGCAAGGAGGGCCCTTAAGACCTATTACTTAGGTTCAGAAAAGACTTGCGCTGCATCTGAGAAGAGAAAGAATCTTGGTGAAGTGGCAAGTGCACACGAGTTTAGTCAGCGCCAGAATTCCCTTCAGTAAGTAAATTTAGGCCACTAGCAGTTAATGCAGAACACACATTTTGACTGGCCAAAATATTAGAGGCCCAAGGAACACTCTGGAGGACAAATGGCCACAGATATAAAATGCTGTTGACCCTGCACAACATGGGTTTGAACTGCGTGGGTTCACTTATGTGCAGATTTAATTTTTCAAAAATCTGCACGTATATGGATCCGTGACACTCAAATCCGCATGGTTGGAGAGTCACCTGTAATGACAAATGATGGATTTTCAGCACAACTGGAGCTCCAGACTCTGGAAAAGGTGATTCTGTACAAAGACAGCAGCTCTGTCTACCCAATAGGCAGGCTTTCAGGTATTTCTAAAACAGCATGGGTGCCTCATTCTTTATTTTGAAACTGAATTATAAACTAAATTTCAAGGTACCTGTGGAGGAAACATGCTCTTGTGTGAGACAAGAAAAGAAACCGGAAGTCTTTTCAGAATTCTTGGTTTTACACATGTGCCTTTCTGTATTGGCCAAGCAGCTCTCGGAACATGACTTTTCTGAGAGGCTTGTGTATGGACACAGAGGGTGAGAGTCGGTGGAAGGACCAGTGCAGGAAGCTATCCAATTTTCCTTTTCCCAAGAGAGAATGCTCTCAGCTGTGACAGAGGGGGACTGGCTGGTGCATGTGCCCTGGCGGCTCAGGGAACCAGGGGCAGGGGGTGAAGTAATTGCCTCCTGAGCTTTACTGGTAGAAGGGCGCCTTCAGGGCTGGACTCTGTCCCTGTGAATCGGATCCAGACTAAGGCTGTCCTTTGAAGTTACTGGCTGATCCACCTGGACCAGCCCTGTGACTGCAAAGCAGGATGAGTAACTGGTCCTAAATGTTTACCCACTCTCTGTGTGTCGAGAGCTTGGGAAGAAACAGGCAAAGAAAACACAAAAACAGGTCAGACAACAGGTAGTTAGGCCTTTTGGTGTCTCCCTGCCGGGCTGGTATGTAAACAAGTCCTGGGCTGCGTGGACTGTTCCCAGCCTGCTGACACCTGCACTGTGGTCCAGGGTGCAGACCCTGAGCGGCAGGACACCTTAGAGGGGACCGAAAGGGGAGCATTTTCCAAACTGGCACTCAGCAACTGCAGCCACGGGAACAAGAATAACCACCTGACACCAAACAGTACGCACTGTTCTTTAAAAAAAAAAAAGTTCTAAGGTTACTCTTGGACTGGATGGTTAATTGTAGCATTTTAAATATTAGCCCTTTGTATTTTTCCCATCTCATGATAAAACCTTGCACACAATGTGTCCAAGCCATTTTTTAGTCCTCAAAGTAGGTTAAAGGGTTCTCCTTCTCTGGAAAAATAAGCCTTGTTTGTGGGCCCCAAAAATCGTTGCTAAAACTTCCTCTTTTGAGTCTTTTTTATTTTGGAGGTCAGGAAAGAAATGCTGGCTTAAGGTCATGCTTCATAGTAACTTGAGATGAAAAGTGGAATGTTAGGACGAAAGTGATGGGAGTGGAGGTGATGGGGGAAATCTGACACATCCATACTCAGATCCAGGGAGCTGAACACTCTGGGAAGAAATAAACTTAAATGGCTGATCTGCTAGTAAAAATACAGAATGAAACAACGTTGCTGTTGTCTTTGAAGAGTCTGACTTTTGGAAGAGTCTGACCTTTGGAATTACGTACTTTCATTATATGTGTGTACATGCACACTACATTGTTCAGATGGGCAGCAAATCATAACAACTAGCTGAGAACAATTTTGTAAACAATTAAAATTGAAATGACTGTAACAAGACACCATTGGCTTTAAAGGTTTAGATGCCATTAAAGGGTAAATCTTCAAGTAATCATTGAGCCTTTGCTTGTCCAGTAATTTAAACTTTCAGGGAGAGTTTGGTAAGGTTTCTGTCAAGTGCATATTAGAGGAGAACAGCAGTGACATATGAGCAGAGTTGGGGAGATGAGTCTGACATTCCCTGCCCGCATGGAATGTCACCTGCTTCTCCTAGAGCTGAGTTCCACTCTCAGCAAGTTGGTTATTTTATTTTTCTAAAACTAGGGTGTTTCTTTTGCCACTGGGCTTCTTTTGAAACCTGCAGGAATCCGTGTGTGGAAGAGAGCTTAGGCCTGGAGGAGGAGTAGAGTGGGCCAAATGCCCAGTAACAGCCTGGAGAGGTAGGAACCCGCAAGTTGATTTTAAAACAAAACTCCCAAACCTTGCCGTGGACAAAACATCATTTGGCCTTGTTAAAACAGGGAAGATTTAAAGGAAGCTTCAGGAAAAGCCGAGCAAGGAAAATCTAAGGAATAACTGGAGTGTCCAGAGAGGTGGTTGGAGTCTGGCGGTTTAACTTTTACAGACAGACCTGCATATTAGGGGAAGCAAATGGTTCAGGAGAGTCTCAAGTGTCAGGTCGCAGAGCCTAAATGACATTTATGTGCAAACTGGGCACATATTCATCTGTATGCTTTCCTGTTTTTCTGGCTACTTTAGATTCCATATTAGACACAGGTAACCCCCTAAATCTGGCCTCGGGCAAGAAGAGGTGAAGGTATTTTGTGGTGGGAGTGTCCATGATCCAGACACAACTTGCTGAGCCTCAGTTAGAGGTATGAAGTGGCTGTTTTCTTCCCACACCCAAGAAGAATGGGCCTTAAGGGGAACTAGGAGAACACTTTCCCGCTTTAAAAAGGTTGCCTTCCAATGATGAATGTTGTGGAAAGAGACAAGACCAGAGTTTTATTTTCAACTCTCTACTCACTCTCCAGTTTGTTTCTGAAAATCACTTAGCAAATCTGAGCCTTCGTTTCCTCTTTCGGAAATGGGAATAATCATTTCTGCCCTTCTCCCACCTGCGATTGCTGTGATACAAAATGAAGTTGTGCATAGAAAGAAAGCAGAGTAAACTGTTCAACATTACACAGAGGGTGGGGCAAAAGTGTGTTTTCAGTTGTTCCTATGGAAAGTAACACAGTCATTAATTAATAAACTGTGTTTCACATAAGCACAACTGTTAGCCTACTTTTGGCCCACCCTGTATACATGTAAGATGATTGTTATTTAAAAATAATAATAGCACACCCGGTGTGGACTTGTGTTGTTGGCCGATCTCCCCTGAGTTCCGAGAGTGCCTGCTAGGAGGAGCCTCGGGTGTCCAGTTGGTTTGTAAGCAGAACTTTTCCTGGTTCCCTTTGGTTTTAGGGCTCCTGGGATGAGCTCAGCCTCATGGAGACCCAGCAGCCTCACTCTGGTCTCTACTTGTAGCAGTTTTGACTAGTCCCAATTCAGCTTCTTAAAAAAAAAAAATCAAAAAATCCCTGAGTGGTTTAGTTCTGTTCTGGGGAAAGCCTGGTGGGTGCTTCTGTGACTGCCTCATTGGAACTCTCGCCTCCTGACGTCATTGAAACAAACTTGGCTCATGAGGTTGATGTGGGCTCGTGGCCTTGGCAATGGCACCAGCGGTGGGCAGAGCCCCTAGTTAGGCCTAAGAGGCTACGACAGGGAGGAAGGACACTGGGACGCAATGGAAATACTCAGCCCTCCCTCTGGTTCTGCAGAGGTGGTTCCAGTCCTGCGGGCCCAGCTTCCCTTTCGGAGGGAGGGTGCTGCTTCACTACACATGTATGCTGTGTCTCTGGGTGGCTTGCTTTACATGAGACCAGGCCTGAAAAATGAAAGGGAAGAAAGGGAAGAATTTCCCTTTGGGAACATATGGAGATGACCAAACTTACCCCACTGGGGCCCCAGGCAGCATCAGCTTGCCCCGCTGGCCCTGAACAGCCTTGTGTGATAAAACATTCTTCCCTGGAACCCTTTTGACTGGGAAGGAGGCACAAGGGGAGAACACAGCAGGGATTCTTTCTTTTCAGCTGCTTGGTACTCGGTTGCTTACATTCCCTCCACAGATCTTATTGGGCTGCTGCTGTGTGTGAGAGAGAAAGAGGCCAAGCCTGTGCTTTATGGAGGAGACTGATGAGCCCGGCCCTGTTTTTGTTGTCCTTGGTGGTGCTATGGATCCTATTTTATGTTTACTGCCTCTTGACATTTCTTAAAAAGAGTCTTCAAAGCAGAAAGCCCTATTCTTAAGACAGGTTTCTGGGCAGTAAAGTTGACAGGGTTTAACATCGGGAAAGTAAACCTAATAGAAAAAGGAGGAGGATAAACAACTCCGGCTCCGTTCCCAAAGGCCTCTGGTGGGAAAAGGCCCTGTTTATGGAGATCTAGGGGCAGGTCCCACTGTTCACATCCTCCAGTGGCGGTGAGCATGAGGTCTCTCTCCCCTCCCGGCATTGGTAGCCACGGCTAAATATTAAAGCATTAGATAAAGTGATGCCAGTAAGACTGCAGTGTTTACTCCCAGGATTTCTCAAATCAAGTCACTGTTGACCTGTTTTCACCGCCCCATCTACTTCTCCCTCTGCTTACCCGGGATCCGTGCCTTTGGATTTAGTGAACTTTGCATTTACATATTGAACTTAAAACCGACTTGCTTGCCATGACTGAGGCAGTCGTGAGAACGCCTTATTTCAGTGAGCACACAGTATTGGTCAGTAATGAGACTGCTGGCTCATGGTTCTGGGCGCACCATTTTTCTACTCAGTGAGCAGTCTGCGAGTCAGTGAGGACTTGGCTGGTGGGTCTTCAGCAGTGGGTTACAAATGTGTGCTTGCTTACGTTTGTGGTCATGTGTATGTATATTTTGATTTTCTTGATGTGTTTAGTGTATGACAAAAACATTTGTTATATCCACACCTCTTCATGAACAGAATTCCAGGGCTGAAAAAAATCTAGGCAGAGGGAGCCTAAAATATTTTTAGAATATAAAATGATAATTGCTATATCCACAGATCATAAAAGAAAAAGAAAGAAAAGCTACATAGAGAAGGTAATGCAGCCCATGCATTGTACACATTCTTTTTATAGTAAAGCTAAGGCATGGGGGAGAAAAGAACCCCCTGGCATTTCATGTATTTTTTGCTTAATGATGTATAAATATTTGGCTGAGCTCAATAATTAAAACTATGAATTTCATTTTCTTCCATTGATAACTATTCCATTCAGAATTCCTTTTTACATACAAACAAACAAAAAGATCTTCTGGAGTTTGGCTTGGGATCCATTAGACCAACATTTGAAAGCCAGGTGTTGGCTGGAGCGGAATCAGTGTTTGAAGCTAATGCAGCCATCAGTACTAGCTTCTCTCATCATTTTTGCATTGGCCAAGCCGGTTTCTGCAATGGGAGAGCATTAATCAAACAGAACAATGGAAATGTTCACCTATTTTCTTAACTCTAGGTTGCATGCTTTGTATCTGCAATGTTAGATTTTGGGTTTTTTGGCAGGGCCCTGCAAACGATGCCAAAAGACCAGTTTCTTTTTTCATTTCCAATCCATGGCAGACAGATGCATTTAGAAAATACAGTAAAGATGAATTCATGGAAAATGGTCAGCTGCCTGGATGTTCCTTCAGTTACATATTAAGGTTCCTAACTGCGTTCTCAGAGCCCTGCATATCCTGAGGGCATGGAAAGTTACCTGTTCGGGGCTGAGGCTGTGTTTAGGGACCATACTTTGAGTAACACTGTCCTCCAGCATATTCTGACCCAGGACTAGAGCATCTGTCTGTGATGGGTGGAGGAAAAGCTCTGAAAAAGAGATGTTTCAGCCGTTTGTCATTTCTGCAAGCTTTTCAATGCTAGCTTATGCTAGCTCCTTCATTAGTCTTTGCCTTCCATTTTTTTATATTTGTACCAGTGGGTTAATTACACATCTTAACTTCCTGTTTCCTGCAAATTAACCTTTACTTAAAAAATGTAAGTGATTACATGCGCTTCTTTTTCACAAAATTAACTATCAGGCACTCTGTGGTATTCTTTGTTCAAAGGAGTAGCGTATTGGTTGTTGTTGTGTTTTTTTCTTAAGTACATTTGAAGTAAATCCAAACACCTGTCTTGCATTTTGTAAACATGTATTTTGGAGTGAATTACACCCTCCCTGATTCCACAGGTATTGCAGGTCAGTCTGAGACATTACATAACAATTAAGAAAATGAATATTCTGCTAACTTCCTGTCTTGGACTTTGAATGTCTATACGAGGGCAGGAAGTAGAATTTTGGTATTAGTAACACAGAATTCACTTTTCCGCTGGAGTCATTTGGAAAATGTCAACAACGTCCTCGTATGTGGCAAACCATTGACTAACCATATGTTTTAGGATTCAGAGAAACTTGGTTTTGGAAGTGGGGCTGTTTACTATTTAATTTCCCAATGAAAGGAGTAAAAACATAAGTATATAGAACTACCATTTGCTTCTTACATTTCCCACATTCATTCATGAATTTAACACCCTTAATTCCTTCCTTTTTTAAAGACAGTTGACATTCTGCTGAAGAAGTTGTCTTCCTTTTTTGGAGAGAGAGGCAATGATGTCCTTGCCAATGGTGAACCCCAGGAAAGAGGGGAGCTCCTGGTCCCAGTTTTGCCTGGTTTTCTTAGTGACGCTAGAATGGGATTTGGAAGACAGAGTTCCCATTTGAATGACTGGCCATTGCGGACATAGTTTAATGACTTAGTATCCACGCAGATCTCTCTCTCTCTCCTGCCTCTTTCCACCTGTGATGTTGGTTGCTAGGACCCATGGGCAGAAATCCCCCTCTGTCTCCTTTCCTTTTCAGTCCTGCAAGCGGGCCAGGTGAATTTGTACTGAGCTGGGAGCTTCTGTTCCCAGAAGGAGTTCATCATCCTGGCAGTGGATGCTAGAGACAATGCTGAATTCATTTGACTCCATAGCTGTCTTTTCATTTTTATGCCTATCTGGTCTGTTCTTGCTCTACTTCCTCCTTTCCTTGAATGTTTAGTTTTTCACCTTTTACATTGTCTTGTAAAGGCACAAATTACTCATCCAGTCTGGGCAGGCTTCAGGACCCGAGTTTGGGGGTCTTCTAAAAGCAAAGTTCAGAGTGGCCACCCCTAATCACCAGCCGTAGCTGATGTCACATTAACAGCCCTGAGCTCTTCTCTTGTAGCTTTCCACAAAGCATGTGTGGGAGGCACAAAAGTGTAATAAAAATGGTAATGAAGAAAAGAATCCTATTTTTCTTGAGGGTTCTTCTATTTCTGAACTGAAGTATAGGGGTCAAAAGGCTCATGCTTAGCAGGCTGATAAAGTTGGAAATTATTGTTGTGAGAGTGGATGATATTTTTTATAAAACCAAAACATCTGGTTTCTATCCTTGGTGCCTTCTTGTCCTTTGCCTTCATCTTTCCCTTGTTGTTTCTGCCCTCTTGGAAAGGGAGAGAGAACAGACTTAACTTCTAGGAAAGACTGTTGGTTGCAACTGATTCATTTCCGGAAGTGTTTGAGGACAGAAGGACTTGACTTTATTTTTAACTCTGCTTTGCTGAGAAGGGGACAGTGGCGACTTGATAAATAATGTAGTCTTTCTGCAAAGATGTGGTATACATTATCCCTAGCAAATACCAAAGCAGTTGTTATCATCCAAACAAGGGTTCAGAGTGGCTTACCAACCTGCCTGATGTCACAGAGTTTGTGAGAGGTTGGAATTTGAATTCATATCGGCTTGACCCCAAAACCTAGTAGTGTATTGAGAAGAGGCAATATGACGATGAGAGCATTGGCATCCCTGCTGGAGTGACACTTCAGGGCTGACATGGGAACAAAACAGATGCAAACAGGTTTCAGGGGAAGATCATGCCCATGCAGAAGCCAAATGCTTGCTCAGAGTAAATAGCAAAGAAAATGGACTTTTGTAGAGACAGCCTCACCAAGGTCACACGAACCAAAGGGCATCAAGAGAAGCAGGGCATAGTGAAGGCCGGGCTTCCAGGGGCCCAGAGCCCGAGACCTTGAAGAGACCGACACAGAGGAAGGCTGCAAAGCCAGTGCAAAATGACCGGAGATTTCTCAGTCCAAACACAGAAACCTTACTTGTCTCATTTCCACATGCACACCTCATCCTCAGAGCTCCCCCCGTAAAGAAGATTTGTCAAGCTTTATTCCTATTTTTTGTTTTATAAAAGCAATAGGTATAGACTTTCATTTTGAAGATATAAAATGTAAATGTTAAACATCTTTTTTTTTTTTTTTTTAGATTGCACAAAAAAATTGAAAGCAGAATCTGTAGCCACCATAATATCTCATTTGATCTTCACAGACCTTGGAGTGGGGACTAGAGAGGGAATATTCATAGAAAGAATAAATAACTTTTATTGTGTTTTAAAATATGTAAAGTTAATACACATATATTATATGTTCTTCACTACACCTGGGAGGGAAGTTGTTTGGTGGACTTTTTGTTGTTGTTAATCCTCACCCGAGAGAGTGGAAGGGAGGGGGAGAGATAGAAACATGGTTACGAGAGAGACACATGAATTTGTTCCCTCTCACACGTGCCCTGGCCAGGGCCAGGGATTGAGCCTGAAACTGCGGTATATGCCCTTGACCAGAATCAAGCCTGGGACCCGTCAGTGTGCAGGCAGACACTCTATCCACTGGGCCAAACGGGCTAGGGTGGTGGGTGAACTTAATTGACAAGCATCTAGGTTTTCATGTTATAAGCACAGGAGACTTGCATTTTGCTAACTTATTTTTTTCTATGAATTCATACTTGGCTTTTAAAATTTTTTTTAGTTCAGTTGATTTTGGAAAATCCCAATCAAATTGTGGCCAGAATATAGAAAGGACTCTTTGTGGTGAAGTGGTTAAGAGCCCTGACATAGGGAGGGGGCATACCTGGTTCCGGCTTCTGCCTCTGTCTCTTGCCAGCCCTGTGATCTTGGGCAGGTGGTTCAACCTCTCCTCATCTCAGTGTCTCATCTGTATATTGGGAATAATACCTGCCTCAGAGAGAGGTGATGGGCATCAAGTGAAGTGGTAGAGCTACGGCATTGAACACACTGTCCAGTCGACAGTGAGTCCTCAATATAGGAAACAATTACTATTCTTGTCAATGTCATTAGTTTTCTCCCCTTTAGAGGTCAGTTTGGTGACAGCTGAGGATTCTGCCCCAGATATTTTCTAAGCACCAGGCAGAGCTGGCAGGTAGAAGGACAACATACAAGCTGGGGACCAGCTGGAGAGGAGTAGTGACCCTCTTCTTCACAGTATGTGTCCTTCTTTTTCCGATCTCTTTTTTTTCCCTGCTTGGCACCTACTTGGTTCCTACTTAATCTTTAAGGTTTCTCACTGATTTCCTCTTCAGCACTCTCCAATCAAAGTACTTAAGTGAGTTGTTGACAAAAAGCAACATATAGGTTATGTAGAAGATCATTTTTTCCTGCTTCAGGGGCTGAATGTTGATTGGTTTTACACATATACACCCTCCCCAAAACTGGCAGCCCCAGGACCCCACACCTGGGTCTCCTGTTTTCCTGCAGGTTCTTGGAATAACACCTCAATGCAGTGTCAACAGAAAGAGACAAAGGAGCTCATCTGCCACTTCTATCCTGATGCTGGTCCATAAGTGACTAAGTTGAAGAAGGAGGTATAAATGGTACAGAAACCAGACTTAGGCAGATCGCTGAATTCTGGTCCTCCCGTCAGGTTTGCTGGGGCTTGTCATCCCTCTGCCCTCCCCCCTTCCCATCCAAGCATAGCTTTCTGTTCTACAGGTGGAGTAGTGGCACATTTAGGGAAATTTTACTCTGGAAGCACTGATGGAGAGGAACGCATCAGAGCCCCTGTTTCTCATTACAGCTTCTGTATGAGTTCAGAATGGGTGCCAAAGGTGCCCATTTCGGCTGCACGTCTCCGTATCCCCCTGTATTTTTCTGTTTGTGGGATATTTACATGTAGGGGTGGAGTTATTGGCATCTGCTATGACCTCTAATGGTTTTCTTTATACTGATATTGCTGCAGGAACAGGAGGAAAGGAAGCCAGGAGTGTCTGGGTGACAAGCCAGTGCAGTAGTGTTGGTGGCTGCTGTTGGGATCGCAGCGGGCTACCTGTTCTTTCCTTCCCCACATCTACCGCATGGCCTCGTAGCTCAGATAGGCACACATTCTCCAAGTGGTGCATTCTAGGACATTCTTGCACCCCACACCAGCCTGCCCAGGGGACACTTGGATAATGAATGAGAGCTTTCTTAACTAATGATATTCTCACCATCTGGCTAGCCGGTCACTGAAAACATAAGGCAGATGCTCTTTTAAAAAAATTTTACCCTGGTCCTTGGTAAAATGATCCATGTAAAGATTTTCTGTGTTACTGAATCTGAAAGAGGATGTCTGTCGATACGTTTTCATTGTGTGTATGTGCTTTTTTAAAGTATGATTACTGTGAGGTTGTGAGCCGGAGACATAGAGATTTTTTTTTTTTTATAGTCCTGGGCTGGTGTGTATGTGTTTACATTTATTCTCGGCCCCTTTGGATTTCTCAGTTTTAACAAAGTAGGCGTCTTCCCTCCTTTGTTATTAACATTTGAAGCTAACAGGACGATGGGAATCTACGTGGGGGAGGAGGAGGTCTCGCCTCCGTGTAAAATTCCTAAAATTAGAAAGCCGGGCCAGCGTGTGCCTCTGCACGGTTTCATTGAGCTGCAGGAATGCATCTCGGGGAACAGGCTGGCGGAGTCAGCTGGATGGAACAAGTTCAGGGCAGCCTTGCGGCTCCGAGGATGGTATTTCCGAGGGAAGGAGTGCGTGTGTGTGCACATGAGCTTGCTCAAGTCCACGCGCACGCGTGTGCTCTGCCCGCGCTTGCAGACAGCTGCGGGGAGACCTCCGAGCAATGACAAGGTGTGGTACGAGTCCCCAGGAGGATCTGAGGGACAAAGGAGGCCACCTAAGATGGAACAGGCACGGGATCTGGAAGCTGGAGGTTGGGCAGGTCTCAGACCAGGAGGTTCGGTGTGGTGGTGGGCGTTGCTGCAAGGCGGCTACCCAGGCTGGTGCGGAGGATGTGAAGTACAGCACAGGGAACAAACAACGATAGTCTGATCACTATGTACGGTGTCAGATGGGTATGAGATTTCAGGATGATCACTTAGGAAGTGATAGAATGCCTGATCACTGGGGCGTACACCTGAAGCGAATGTAATATTGTATGTTAACTGTCACTGAAAAAAAAAAAAAGGAAATGCAGTAGTGAACAGACAGACATTGTCACTATCCTCACAGAACCTAGAGTCCGGCTCATTTTTCATTTAGTATTTACAAAAAAAACCAGCAGCTCCGTGTGCCTCTCCTCTGTGGTGTGATTTAACTATGAGCTACTCCACAGGCCCTCTGCTGCAAAAGCCACCCTCTGCCTTTCACAGCCTCACACCCCTAGACATAGCACATGAATTTTGTTTCTTGCCATGATTTCCTCTGTGGAAGAAAAAGGCAGCCGCTGTGCATTGGAACCTTGTGGAAAGAAAAAGACTCCACATTTTGCCTACAGAATAGTTACATTTCAAAGATGTGGGAATAGGGTGAAAATCGTTTCCTAATATCAAATCGAAGCTAATAAATGTTGTGTATTGCTTATGTGACTATTCAAACCACTTACAAAGCCTGATTTTTCTTAAAATGTAAAGAAAGGAGGATAAAAAGTTCTGAAAGTCTGATCTGTCGGGTTGTGAAATTTGTCAGCAACCCCTTCAATGTTTGGTTATAGTAGGAAGGTAGATGGGGCAAAATGAGGATTACTACATAATAAGTCACGTTTATGGAGTGCTTATCCTGTACTATGGAATGGCCTAAGAATTTTACAGTGTTAATAATGATACAAAAACAACACATATTTAGTAAGTGCCAACTATATATCTGGCCCTATTCTTAGCCTTTTCTAGCTGTTTACATTTAATCCTCAAGACAACAGTATGAGATAGGTGGCATTATGTGTTCTTGTTCTTAAAAGGAGAGCACAGATTTTGGAGGGGTTTTTTTAAGGTCCAACTTGTAAGTAATGGGGTCAACACTCCGTTCCACATTTTTTTTTTCCACTCAAAAACTGATATAATGAGCTCTTGGTAGGTTTCTCTTTACTGAACAGTCCTTGTTTTCATTCTCTTTCAAACTTCAGAACTGGCCCAATTAGTGTGAAAAGTGCATTGGCAGAGAGAGACCCTTGTTTAAGCACTTATATATTTTTGAACATTCTGTTGTGAGTCAACTTCAAGTTAGTGGCCATGCCATTCTTCCCCTCTGAGAAAAGTATTCTTGCTATGCCTTCCAAACATTAATTGAATACCCCCTGTGTACCAAGCCTGTGTGCTCAGGTTTATGGGCACACATTAAACTATCTGCAAGGAATTATAGATAATGCAAACATGGAGAAAAACCATTGTGACAGTTGTAAAACATGGTACCAAAACTTTCTGATACTTTTCCCATTGAGAGATGAGGTCCATATCTTCTTACGTCCTGTGACTACCTGGACCAATAGAATACACGGAAGTGATCATTTCAAGCTTCCCAAGGATAGGTCAGAAAAGGCCACAAACACTTTGCTTAGTCTTCCTGGGACCCTTGACCTGCGAGAGGCCAGCTGTAATGTCAGAAGTCTACCCTGAGACGGCTCTGCAGGTAGGCACTCTTGACACTTGCAGTGGACCACCCAGTCAACAGCTACTGCCAGTTGCTGCCTTGCAGATGAACCGTGGTGGCAGCCAGCCCAGTGGGGCTTCCCATGATGCAGAGCCGACAGACCTATGATTGTAGCTGTGAGAAAACCAAGCAAGCCCTTCCTGGCTCCCTACAACAAAATGGTTGTTCAAGCCACTGACATAGAGGGATGGCTGTGCTCACTACAGTAGTCAAATTTGCACACAAACTGTCTAAATCGTCAAGCTTTGAAACCAAGTATCGTGTAGTTTAAGATTTTTTTTAGAAAACTTTTTTTTTCTCTGAAAGGATCAGAGCTTACAATCTGAATATATTGGATTGTGAACAGTGGTCACTTAATTTAGGATAACATAAATTCTAAATAACATATTCCATGTAGATGATTTCTGTATTCATTTAAAAATTACCAGTATGTACTGTAATTATTGTATAATCTTTATCCCTCAATTTATCCTTCCTTTTTGGTTCATCAAAAGCATATGAAATAGGTTAAGATGGACATTTGTGCATTACCTGCAGAGTAAATTTTAAGTGTTGGAAAACTTTAAATGCAGGGAAGAGGACTCAGTCTTATGTTATATTTATTAGTACAAATAGAATTAGCTGCCTAATCTTGGCAGATGAGGAAAGGCATACAGAAAACTCTGTTGTTTTAGAAATTTAATCCTGTCAACATTACCCTCCCCCCAACTCCAATTACTTTTATATTCTGGAGCTTTATAATTTAATAGCATATGGAAATTGTAGCAGGTTTTATTGTAAATACCTTTTATGCTGCTTCCCTCAGCTGGCTTTGTGACTGTCCCCAGTACTTCTCAGAGAATCCGTGTGACAGATTTGCAAACTGTTGGCCATTTTGATAAATGGTTCAGAGTCATGTCTCTCAGTAGTAGAGGAAATGGAACTCTTTCTGAGAGCCTTGAATCTCTTTTTCACTGTTCCCTCTCTTCTCTCTCTCTCTCTCTCTCTCTCTCTCTCTCTCTCTCTCTCTCTCTCTCTCACACACACACACACACACACACACACACACACACCCTATAAAATGTTATCCTAGTAAGCCACTGGGTTATGATATTTAGTGATTCTCTTGATTACTATCCTAAGTCCCTCTTTCTGCTTCCAAACTAGTGAAAATATCCCAGTAAATGTTGATATTGGAGGCAAAGCTCTCCAAAATGCATCATTCAGCAATTCACATGGCACATTATTGTTGCAGTTGCTCCTATAAGCGATGCTGGGCCTAACCCATTTACATAGAAGTTCGGAAGTCTTTGAGATAAAAAATAGCTTGTGCGGCAAAAAAAGCTCCTTCATTTGATGTTCGAACAATTGGCACAAAGTGATTTGTGGTTCATCTCTCAACACTGACCTGAAGATATTAGGCTCAAAGTGTCCTAATCAAGACTTAAATGGGATGGGCTCTCCTGGAAAGGAAGCGCCCCTGGTGGAATGGAAGAACCGGGGGCAGTGCTGGCACTGCCTGCCAAGGTCAGGCTACAGCTTCCTGCAGCCGCTCCCACTCAGGCCTCCCGTGTTCTATATGTTTCCTGCCTCTGGTGATCTTAGTGGAAATAGAGCTGGCATTCCCTTAACCATTTCTTTGGTAATTATTCAATCCCCAAAGTTCACATGGTTACCTTTAGTAATATGATTCTCCCCTCCTCCCCCTTTATTTTATGAATACACTTGTTTTCTTAACTAAGGTAGACTCCTAGATTCATTCCCAGTGCACACCTGTCCACATACATGGCAAATTGGGCAAACCACTGACCTGTGTGGCCTGAGAGGTCTGTATCTGAGAGGGAATTGTGTTGAAATGTCAGAAGGATACTTCCTAAACCCCTGTTATGAGGAGCCAGCAAGCAGAGATGCAGATGTTGTTCAGAGAACCGGCACATATGAGGAGCTGGCCTCTGTGGCATGTCTCCGATGCAATAAAGACACCATGTTCGCTACTGAATAAGTTGTTCAGTCCTCAATGCAAGCGCAAAGGTATTATTCCCACTTCTGCTCTTAGAAAATTAAGGCTCAGAGTAGTTGCTGGCCCTGCCCAGTAGCCAAGTTGTGATTTTGACTCAGAGCTGTCTGCTGCTCAAGTCTGTTTCATACGTCTGATTGACTTACTCTCGCCCACCCTTTTCCGTCTGCCCAGTGCATGAGACACATGGAGATGTCCCTGAGATCTGTGTGTAAATCAATCATTGCTAACAGTGGGCACTAAGAGGCCTGGCTATTTAAGCTCTTACAAACAGGGAAGACCTTGAGTAAATCCTTTTGAAAAGTGAGATGTCATCCATCAATTGAGCAGAAACTTACTGAGCAGCTTCTTCATGCCAGGAGCTGGACTTTGCTCTGATTCCGGTGGAGCCTGCTGTCCGATGGAGGTGCCAGGATTGGCTGGTGAGGGGACCGCGTAGAGCAAAGCCCCTGGAATATGATTAGAATAGTTGCATGCCGATTCACTTGATCTATAGCTTTGGATTTTTACGCCTTAGCTTAGTTTTTAAACAGGGAGTAACACTTCAAACTCCTGTGTAGGCTAGAAGAGAGTTTTAAGGCAGGGCTCTGCCGAAGGTTTCCAGACCTTAATATGGATGAGTCAGGGGCCAGATCCTCACAGCAGACAGTTAGCTTTGCAAGGTTGATGATTTGCGAAGGCCGGTGGAGACTGTCTGGACTGAGTTTAATCCAGAAGGTCTTGGAGATGCTAAAGCCAAGAGGCATGGATTTTGAAAAGTTACAGCCCTGGGGGCGGAAGGCCGCTCCTGGTTCCTAAAGGCAGACGGAATCAGCTGCGTTTATATGAGAAATAGCACCATCAGTAGAGCCAGCAATTTGGACAATAATTGCATTTCTTTTCCTTCTGCTTCAGTAACTACTGGCAATGTGTATCAACCAGGGGGGAAAACTACAATGAGAGATGAGATTCTACCTTGATGGAATTTTTCAAAGGAAGCAAAAGCAGACCCTGATTCCAAGCATAACTGAGTGTTTAATGTCAACTTAATTCGTACTTTCATTTCTATTTATGCACCCTTCACAGAGGGGCTTTTGGAGTTTGCTGGTGAACCCTTCATAGCAAATCAGGTCTCTACTTCTGCTTCCCTAAGAGGTCTTGGCCTTTATTGGAGGACTTACCTCCATGGCTAGAAGGTCTACCCTAGAAGGACCTTTACATGCAGTGAAAGCTAAAGACAACCTCAGTCCAGACAGACATAGTGGCTGGGAGCATGTGATCTCTGTCTGTGATTTAAACATTGGGTGATTTTGGCGAGAGAATTTCCAGTTCCAGGAGATGGGCAGTGTGAAGTCCTTGGAATCTTCCAGCATTTTGACAAGAGGCTTGAGAAAACCTCCTGGTAATTAGGAGAGAGCTTTTAAGAAATAAAACCTAAAAAGACCCACTTTAATTTTAGGGCACGGCTGTTCTGTTGTTTTTGGTAAGATAAGATGGTCACGAGAGAGAGGAAGTGACGGGCAGTCTGCACTGATCCGTGCATAGCACTGTGAAATACTGTTTCTAAAGAGGACCAGGCACAGCAGAGTCCGAGGGCTCAAGCTTCTGTCCTTATCTGTCTGCCAGGAACCAGGAAGCCAGGGCTCCAAGGCTACCCTCTGCCTCCCCCAGAGGCGTCAGCCAGACAAGCTGGTGTTGGAAGTGTGGGAGGGCAAAGCCACCTCCAGCCCAACTGTATAAACAACAGGACCATTTAGAGTTCCGCAAAAGCCCACGATAAAGCACTTTATATGCCAGGACTTGGTAAAGTTTGGACAAGACTGTGTTCCATTTACATTTCGTCTTATATAGTGTTTTCCTCATCCTCACAATGGCTGGTAATGTGCCTCTCACATTTCCTCTGGTGAGTGTTATGTCAGAATGTTAAGACAGCTCACTTATGAAACCGTCTTTCCCTCTTAGTTCAGTCATTCCGGTAGGTGGTTGCTGTAGAAGATGGATTTTTTTTTTCTAAAATACCTCTCCAAAGATCAGATTCTTTAAAGAATCAACTCAAAGGGGATTGTTTGAAATTTAGAAAGCAGAAACCTACTTATGTGATTAAATATGGATTATAATCAAGTTGGTGAAATACAAAGTTTGCTTTTGATTTTCTCTATAAGAAATGGAGTTTTCCCAGAATCTCTAAGGAGGGAGGAGAGGGGAGCGTGAACTCGGCCTCGATACTACCTGACACACATTCTTAAACGACCTCTTTTTACCATGCCTAATGTGTCCCATTGCACCAGGATTCACCCAGGGCATCTATATATTAACATTTTAGAGAACACTAAACATCGTATCACAGTGCTATTGAAAGCTGCATAGTGCTACTTAGGCTTAAAAAAAAAAAAAAAGACAATTTGAAACCTCTTTCCTTTTACTATTTTTGTTTTAAAGCAATCAAACCAACAAACAAACTCAGAAGTAAAGAGGACATTGCAATTTATAGTGTTCTGGGAAGTCAGTGGCTATCAGTTACAGCATCTCAGTCATGTGCCAGAAGATTCTGACCTCATGAGGTGTCCCAATATGAAGATCCTCTGTGCTTTAAACAAGCTTAACTAATAACTGTAAGGACCCCAAATAGAGCATAAATGGGAAACGGACCCCTGTAGGAAATAGATTAGAAAGTCCTTTATGGCTAGCCAAAGTGTGGGTCGGCTTCAGGCAGGGAGCAGAGAAAGTGCTGACGGCACCCCACAGGGAGTACATGGGAGGAGCTGGGAGGTCTCTCCTGCCATGGACACTGGCAGGCTTTGACTTTCCAGATAGGATGGCATGACGAGTCATTTGTCTTCCTTGGTTCCTTTCTAGGAAGGCTACATGTATGTCTTTTATGAATATTGACCATTTATTTACAGTTCTGTGCCACTCTCAAGATTCAGCCTATCTCTACCTCTCTTTTCTGCTAGTAAGCTTTCAGTTCATACTGGCTGCCTCTTTACTAATTAGCCCAATGCTATTAAAGAAAAAGAAAGGGAAAAAAGGAAGAAAAAGGAAGGCTAACCTGAGTAGTTCCAGCCTGCTCCTTAATAGCTCTGTGATCGTAGGAAAGTTCCTCAGTCGCTCTGTGCCTCGTTTCCTTAACTAGGATGGAACTAATATCTGCCTCAAGGTGTGAGGATCTGATTAAACAATGTATACAAAATGCTTGGCACAGTGTCACATAGCAGATGTTTGACGAATAGTAGTTATTCTACTAGTAGTTTTGTTTTAAAAAGGCAGGTGAGTGTTTCATTGACTCACTTGTAAACCATAGAAACATTTCATCTATTGGCACTTGGTTATTCAGCAACCTCTTCTACTGATCATGATGGAAAACAAGTTAATAGTGTACAGTTTAAAAAGTAAGCAGAAAGGCCTCTAAGTAGCCAAAAATAAAAAGAAAAGAAAAAAAAGGTCATGAAAATATATGTCCTTAGAACTATGCACTTTCCTCATGGCTTTTCCAGTTCCCGTTCAGTTATTGACTCATTTGATCCTATGTATTTGTATTTTACGCATGATGTTTAACAACTGTGATAACTGACTTCTAAGCCTATAACAGATTAGATACAGCAGATTGGAAGGGAGAAGGACCTGTAGAAGCAGCTGCACGATGGGCAGAAATAAGTAATAACTCAATAACAAGTAGAAGGAAAATCATTGAAAAAGGACGGAAAGGTCTATAAGAGCACAGGAATTTAGTGGATGACACTGGTTTTGAAACCTTAGCCTGTGTCAAACCTGGAGGGCTTGTTAAAAATAGTCACTTGACCTCACCCCAAGAGTGTCTGAGCCCACAGGTCTAGGAGGATTCTGAGTATATGCTGTTCAAATTCTCAGGTGGTGCTGCTGCCCTGGTCCTAGGATCATACCTGTGTACAGACGATACCCCACCAAATGGTACGAGGCTGAATTTTCATGATCCAGAGATCATGAAAGAAGAATGTTTAATTTTGTATACTGTTCTCTGTTTAAGGAGGCAAAAGGGCTTGTGATCCATTTTAGAAAGCTATATTCAAAATAATTAATAGAAAAAGACAACTCTTTAGGCATATAAAGAGGGAACTTTCAGCTATCAGAAGAGAGAGCTGACCACAGTGATGTACTGTCCGAGATGTATTACACCGTGATGTATCGGGCAGCCAAGTCTGCTGGGTGCTATTATAGTGGGGATGGAAGGTATCTTTTCCCACCTGACAATGCTATTTGATATTTTTGGAGGTATTTGTGTTTGTGTGATTATTTTGCTTCCTCCTCTTTTTTTAGTGACTTTCTAGACAAAAAGACTTCACAAACATGCTTTTTCTGCCTTAGCAACTGTTTGATTCAACTTAGCTCTCATAAATAGTTGAGCTTGTTTCAGTAACAATGTCAAAACACTGGGCTCCGTGGCAGTTGCAGATACAGGCACCATATTGTCACTCTCTTCTCAGTTCCCTTTGCCAGTCGGTAATTTCTGCCAACTCCAAAAATCATCTAAGGAACAAGTCACGGACTAAGGTGGCTGCCTTGCTCGTGAAGACCATTGCCATTCTGAACATCAGATTTAAGAAATTTTGTTAGGTAGGAGGAAGATGTGTTTAGATTGGCACACATTAATACTGGCCAAGGTTGTATTTTAATAAAATGGGTATAAACTTGGTCTTGTTCCTTGACTTGAATTGACACATTGACACTCTTGCATCATAGGAAACTTGGATCATTGTTTCGATTGCAGAAGTTCTTCAGAATTCTCTCCTCCCAGGTCTTCTAAGAACAGCATTTTATTTCCTGCTAATCTTGGAGTGCTGGCTTCCTCCTCTACCAGCAGCAGTATGTTTTCTAACTGGAAGAGAATGCAGCCTTCCCTATCATAGTTAGGGGATTATTTTCATGAGGCAGATCTTGAGCTATGATAAATCTCCTTGGTGCACTGAGCTGTCTCACTTACTCAGGGACAGTGTTTTCTTTTGAAGCTAATTCTAGTACAAAGTGATGACTGTTCCCAGGGTGTTCACTGGAAAATGAAATATGGCTCTAGGGTTTGGTGTCCGAGGAAGTAGGGGGAAAAGGAGAAGTCTCTGCATGTGGGTGCCACGTAGACATCACGTCAAATGTGTGTGCCTCATTAGCCATCACATCCTCGCTGATAACTTGGAATAAAAACAGTGATTCCTGGGACCACGCTGCTTATCCTTCCTGCCTGCTTAGCTGGGCAGGTTATTCTCTTGCTGATGTCATTGCATTGCAGCTGGAACCAGGACCCTCTGGCTGAAATCCAGGGGCATGTGTGGTTGGATTTCTGTTTACATGTGATCACTGCATTAATACTGTAATTAGGAATAGGTCAAACCTTTTACTCCGACATGACAATATGAGGTACTAAGTACCAGTATTTAAAGAGCATATTTAGGAACATCAGACTATTCTAACAGGGATGTTTTAAGTAGGCAATAGCTGAATTTCAAATGCTGTTTTACAACATTCATGTAGGATCTGCTCTCTCTAAGAGAAGTCCATACATTAAGCAAGACTTGAATTTTCCTTTTAATTCCATGTTTGACTTGGAAATGCTTTACTGTGACCAGCCATGTCAGCGCTGATCTAACCCCGTTCAGAGGAATCTTTATGATGTTGTCTAGGTTATCGGGGCAGGCTACTCGGGTTAAATAAAGGGAAGTTAGCCCTTTGCAGTTCACCATTTTCACTTGGATGTCAGGCTTATGCTAATGCTGTCTGTGGTTTCTTGATGGCTTTACTATCCCTTTCCTTTTTTGCCCTTGCAAATCCCAGGAGACTCTTCCAGGCTGTTATTAGCATAAATAAAAATTGATGTTGCTTCAGAGATCATATCATATATGAAAATTTCAGGACCTTTTGAGTTCTCAAAATCCTAACTATTTTGTTGGGGAGGAACATTTTGGCCCATATTTTAAATGCCTCTCACATTCCCATGTGAAAAAGATGCATATTTGATCTTGCCATTGCAATGTCGTAGAAACCCTGACCATTTCTGCAAAACTAACCAACCTTTTTATTTTTTCCTATCTCTAAGCCTGGTCTTTAATTCTTATAAACACACTTACAATCACCAAGGCCAGATTTCACCTCATCCCCCTTTGTAAGGGCTGACTCCCTTCAGTCAGGAATATACTAATGCAATGTATAAAATGTGACCTATATCAGACTGTCTTCTGGTTCAGACATGTTACTGTCTTTATTGAACATTTACCCATTTCTTTATGCATTTATTCTATCCTCTTAAAAATAATAAGTATTTATTTTCTTTTCTTGTTAATCAGATGATGAGAATGTCAGAGCATTTCTTTCTACCTTTGGCCAAAATCCCCAGTCAGCAGATGTTCCTAAGTACATTCTTTAGGAGCTGTATGGTATCCAGTGTTTGAAAACTTTCCCGTCCATAAATATGCTATACAGTGGGGGACAGTGATTGCCTTAAGGGAAAGAAACACCCTTCTGCCACCAGGCATTTCTGCAGGAGTGTTTACCGAAACCCTCCTGTATTCCTGTGACTATGTTGATCGAATACCTACTATGTTCTAGGACATGCTGGGGATATTACAGTGAATAAGGAAGATGTTTTTCTTTCCTTCATCAAACTTAAAGTCACCCTAAAGTTCTCGATACTCTAATGACATCTATTTCCTTGTGGGAAATAATGAGAGTTTTCTGGAAAGCACTGAACTCTGACTCTGCTCTACAATTAGAATTTCTAGGCAGTAGTGAAATCACAATGAAAAAAAAAATTCACCTGTACCGTAGCGTTGTTCCGCTCCTACGGAAGAACAAATGATATTACGAGTGTTTTACATGCAGGATGCAACTTCTCTGGGAAAACACAGCCCCAGACTCTGTGTTAATTTCTCTCATACCGATTTTCTTTTTCTTGTTCTGCCACTTTTTTTTTCTTCTAACTGTGCTTGGTTTATTTATTTTTTAAAAATCGGGTCAGTAATGTGAAGATCCATTTTTAAACCCAAAGGATTAATTCAGACGAACAACTTGTTTATATGAAAACATTCATTGTATTGCTTTTTAAAGCAGCAAAAAGACATTTTTAATCAAACAAAATGCTCAGTATAAGGGAATAGTGAAATGAAAATAATAGGAATACCAGAAAGTAAAATGTGCTGGTGAGCATTATGTTCACACATGGGAATATGAAGTAACATAACTGAGGCAAGCAGAATACAAACACCATAAACATACGTATTGACGATAACGATCTTCCATTTCATACCTAATATATATCCATTCATTGACTGAAATCAAGCAGAAATAAGGAAAGAATTATAGCAAATGTTAGATTCTTTTTCTTAGCAACCTTAGTAATTAACCAAAACAAAACTCGAAGGGCTTCTACTAAAAACCAAGAAAGCGTTGAACTGAAAACAAAATTCTATTTTACATGTTAATAGAATCATACTTTATTTTCTCTTCCTGGTCTGTTATGTATTGATAGAGAATTTTAAAAGGGTATGGTACCTAATTTCTTAAATGAGTAAAACTCCAGAAATCCACTTTGGGGTGTTTTAGAAAGACAGTTTCATAAAGGCAAAACTAGAGTAACTACATTTATTTGGAGGTTAGGCTTACATCAACCTCACTCATGTGGTTTTAAAAAATAAAAATAAACATTATAAATAAAGAATTCTGAGAGGTGAGGGTACCCTTCACAATTAACCTGGGAGAGGCATGAGCCACCTGAAATCCACAGCAGCCATCCACGTGTAAAGTAAGAGAGCAGATTAGAAATCGTGTGAAAGCAAGAAGCACAGAAAGCAGGAAAAACACAATCTAAAAAGCAGACTTGGAGAGCTGGGGTGTGTAGCAGATTGGGGTCATTTAGTGCAGGGTCAGAGCTCTACTGAGTTCCACACATCCCTCCCCCCCCAAGAGAATTGAGTAGCAGGCTATTATTACTAATAATATTCATAATGATGATCCTGTAATAAACCATCAAGAAGATGCTGTTTTCTGTTTAAGGACATATGGCTATAGGTATGTAATGTTATAGAAAGAATTCCATAAAAATAACTTTTACTTCAATGACTAAAACTTCAGTATCTGGATAATTGAGCTACATAGAAATACTGTATTTCTCTTAAAGCCAGATAAAGTGTATCTTAGACATCACTTTAGAACAGGCTTTTGCTGACCATTAGGCTGTTCCTTATATTTCTTCTCTTTTCATGCCAATAAATGGACTGATTTGGTCATTTTCCCGTGGTTTCAAAAAAACAACAACCTTGTGTCAAATGCTCCCTGGAGCCTGTTTAAGTCTTTGGGGCAAATTTCTTAGGATATGGTTTTTATTCATTGCGTCCATTTTTAAGACAACTTTTTAGTTAAACTCTTATTAACAAGTAAAGCAAAGTTTCACCATCTCATTCTCTGCTCTTCAAAAATTAAATAGCTCTTGTGACAAGGTGACAAGACCTCTAACTTGAGGGCAGTCACCATGATTTTACTGTATTACAACTTGGTTGTTAAGGGCCCTGGGTTTGGAGCTAGACTGCTTAGGTTTAAATTCTGGCTCTGTTACTAACTAGTCTGATGATGCTGGTAAGTTACTTAACCTCTGTAATCCTTAGTTTCTATCTCTAAGATATGGGCCCTACGCAGAAGGGCTGTTGGAATTGGAAGTGCTTAGTGTAGTGCCCACACACAGTAAGTACTCAATAATTACAAGCTGTTATTATTACCCACTGACTTCTTTTTATGGCCAGGAGACCTAGAACATGATTGAATCTTTTCTTAATGATTCCAGGAGAATATGAAAAGAAAACTGACATTAGTGGAAGGCATACTGTGAGCCAGGCCTCAAAATAGGTGCTTTTTGAATGGATGTCATGACACCTCGAGAAAGCACTTGGGAAGCTGAGATTAGCCCTGATTACGAACACCAGTTAATTGGCTAAATGAAGGTGCTGTATGGCAGGAACTGTGTGGCATGGAGGCTGTGTACACACATGTAATAGGTCCCCAGTGCTTTCCCGAGGGTTCAGTATTAACTCCCAGGCAGCATCCTGGCCACCCTGTCTTCCCTGTCAGTGCCTACCGCTCCCTGCCCTTACTTCCAAGGCCATGTGCCCCTGTTGCCCAGATGGTTCTTACTCTCTAGTTCGTCCTTCTCTTTTCTCCATGCACTTTTCTTTTGTGTGTGTTGTTGTTTGTTTGTTTCCTGTCACCAGCTCTTCATTCTAGGCCTTTGAATAAAAAGGTTGGTCTTTTAAAGAAACTGAGAGCCAGTCAATGTATTTATTTCCCTTTCTTCTTTCCTTTTCTTTTCCCTTTTCTTTTCTTTTCTTTCTTTTTTTTTAAACAACAAACTGAACCTTCTTTGGGCGACAGGTGTTAAGTCCTAGAGTGTGGGAATTTCCCCGTGCCTGGGCCCCAATGGGCAGTCAAAGGGACTTGGTGACAGAACTTATGACTTGTACTTTTGGACCTTTGACTTTTCGAGGTTGTGTTTACATGGAGCTGAGTTGTCAGGAGTGATGTTTTTACCTCTGTAAAGGGATCGGAATATGTGTTTCTAAGCTCCTTGTGGAACATGGGTTTCCCCCAGAATTCTAAAGGTCTTGAGAGCTAGATTCAGGATAAGCAATATATTAGTGGAAGTATAGTTGTGATTTATTTACATCTTGTCATTCAGACAGCTGATTAGTTAACCCAACAACTTCTTTTAAAAAATTTAAAAACAAACAAACAAACAAAAGTCATAGAAAACTGTCCCCAGGGAGCTATCTAGCTAAGGGACAAAAAAATTCTCTCTGCTCTGGGATCTTCTTTTCAGATGAGTATTGGTGGTTTATCAAATATATTAAGTCTGCTTAAACCAATTCATTTCATCGTAATATACCCACAGAACGGCAGCAAACAGGAAACAAGTAGAATTTTTGATGATCTGAGTTGTGAACGTGCCACCCCTGTTACTTTGAACCACTTCATTTTAACAAATAAATGAGATTTGGGGAGGGGGAATAGTGTTGTTAAGAATAACAAATTCTTGAGTGAGAAGGGCCTTTAGAGCCATGTGTTCTGACCTAAATAATCCAGGAATTCCTTTCACAGAATCCCTGACAGATGGTCATGCACTTGTGTTTTGAATACTTTGTAGTGTCAGGAAATATGTTATTTCAAGAGGCAGTGTATTTCATTGTTGGACAGTTCAAGAGTTAAAAAGTTATATTTTTTTATACATTCAGACAAAATTTCAATTCTTACAACTTTCACCCACTGATCCTAGAATATTTATTAAATATACTATACAGTTGGATTTAGCACAGGGTGACTAAAAAGCTGTCAAATGTTTGTTGAACCTAAGGCTGCCTCGCTGTTTGATGCTGTGGAGGACACTTAAGGTTCTGAGCCAGTCCCTGCCTGTGGGGAGCTCACAGATGATTAAGGAGACAAGGTAAACACATTCTAAATGAACTGACAAGTGGTGATCAGAGAACTAAAGATTGCCCCATACTATCACAGGTATGGAAGTCTTAAGGGGAGAAGGTAGGGAGAGGGAATGAGCCTTGAAATATGAATATGGTTTTGCCAGGTGTGAAAACAGCAGTGGGCATAGGGTTTTGAGCAAATAATAAAGAAACCACTATCCTAATAGATTATAGTAGTGGAAGCTAAGTTCAGTAAGAAGGATATGGAGGAACTTGAAAACTCTGAAGTCTTTAAATTAATTAATCACATCCTTCATTACTGTTTTCAAATCATAAAAGTAATACATGCTATAAAAAAGATGCAAACAGTACAGGAATGTGGTTATTAAAAAGTGGAAAAAAATTTACCTTTTCGCTCCCCTCCCCATTCCCTAGACCTAACCACAGTTTTAACCACTGATGTATATTCTAGGTGTCCCCAAACTACGGCCCATGAGCCAAAATGGGCCCATTATCTGTTTTTGGATGGCCCATGGACTAAGAATGATTTCTATGTATTTAAATGGTTGAAAAGAAATAAAAAGAATAAGGTTTCATTAGATATAAAGTTCAAATTTGAGTGTCCATAAATAAAGTTTTGAATCTTGTCAACAAAAAATTTATAGAATTTCATTTTCTCTCTTGTTACATAACATTCCATAGAAAATTTCATTTTCTCTCTTGTTACATAAATATCTTTATAAAAGCCTCAATTTTGCCTTTTGCCCACCCCCCTCCCAAAGCCTACAATATTTATTAAGTGGCCATTTAGAAAAGATTTGCTGGCCCTTGGTGTATTCCTTCAAAAAAAATGTTGTGTAGATATACACAAACATGCATGTTTATGTTGTGTGTTTTTTTGTAGTTGTTGTGTTTTGTTTATAAAAAGAGGGATTGTCTGAACAATGTTATGGCAAAGTTCTATAGATCTGAAACCACTGAATAAGAGCCAGCATTGGTTGTGAGGGTAAACTGTGTGTAGAAGCCAGACAGCCCAGAGTGGAAAACCAAGGATCTGGAAATATGGCCCTTGTCACCATCCAGGGGTAAAGTGCTGTGCTCCCAGCCTGGGTCACCTGCATGCAGATGGGAGTGGGAGCCAGTGTGAGACTTACCAAAGAAACAGTGCAAGGGGCCTGGTGAGTCCCTGAAGGCGGTGAGGCGGGGAACACGGGGGCCCCATTTCCAGGTCGGTGCTGGAAGACATGATGGATATTGGAAGGTGCTGTTTGGAGAGGCAGGTGTTGGCCTTGCTGAATTCGGAGGCTCTATCCAGCCCCAGCGAGGAGCACAGTCAGTGCCACCGTTCATATTGGTCTGAGGACTGCATAGCCCCTCGCCGTGCCTTCACATCTTGTGTGGTTGATTTAATAAAATCCAGCTTTCAACATTTTGAACGAGGTAAGTTCTATGTGCCTCTTTTCTGTTACATACAACTCATGACATCCACCCATACGGTGAATGCTGGATATTAGGGCTTCACGGTAAAACAGTATCCGGGCAAGAAAGGAATCAAATGTATCATCATTTACCTTCCTTATTAAGGGAAAAGAGCAGATTTAAGAATGTTTAGAGGGAAGGAGCCTCTCACTATCGAGAACGTGGGGTTTTTGACGGACACGTGAAGCTGCCATTTCCACCCATGGAACAGATGTGTACGCGCGGGCCCCTGTGATTCCTGGCACCGTCACAGCGCTTTACTTTGCACACACAGCACGAGTCTGTGTGCTCTTGTGTTCTGCCAGTGTGCAGTTCTGTGAAAAGGAGGCAAAGTCTCAGCGTTACGCTGTTCATTAGACCACGTGGCTGGATACCCCAAAGCAGCTCCACCTTGTGGATTGTGTCTCGGCGGTGAGCCCCAGCGGCTCCTTTTCTGAGTGTCCCCTCGGTACTCATTTCAGTGTTAACATGTAAGAGAGTCAGGGAGCCACAGGTGGGGACTTTTAGCCTTTCCTTTGACTTATGTTTGAACCATGTCTGGGTTTTCCATTGGTTTTACTCAAGCCTATTCCATACTAATTTTTTTCCTTTACCCGTTTTGTGAAAGCAGCAGGTAAATGAGATCACAAAACTAGGAACTTTAAGGAGAAATGCAACTAGAATACCACCACACCTCCGAGGCACAGCGCAGATGAACACCAGGCATGCAGCATCCCTGTGAGGTAGAGGCCACAGTGATTCAGAGTTTGCCTGGTGCCAGTGGGCCGATGGCCAAGCCACGGGCTGGAAGTCAGGAGCCTGGTGCTCACTTCAGCCCTCCGCTAGCCCGTTCTGCGCTGCTGCGAGCTGCACAACCCCTCTGTCTTCCAATTAGGAAACGAGCATTTCACAATTTAACATCCAGCTATTCCAAGTGGGATGCTTGGAATAAAAATCAAAAATATTTGCAAACTGCTTTGGATAGTCTCAATGAAGAGTGACATTTGAATTTTCAGTTCTGCTCAATGTGCACCTATCTCAGTGAAGATTCACTAGATATTCTTTGCCAGAACGAATCAAGCTGCACCTCCTGACCCATTACTTTCATAATCATCCAGACTCCCTTCTCCTGGAACCTTTACTGTGGTTTTAAATATAGTGCCTATTTTGGGGGCACAGAGAGAAAATCATGGATTCTGTTAGTGACATTGTTTCTTATCCTTAATGGAGAAAAGAGTAATAGACTTATTGATATTTTTCATCATTAACATTTAGGCATGTTTCTCTGCTTTCAGAAAAGTATAACCTGGGCTTTCATAATTAAATGAGGTTTTTCTTCCTCAATGGGAGGGGACTTCTGGGACCAGGCTAAACACATAGAGTAAACCAAATATGGATTCATTAACGTGCTATTATAAAAGCAGAGCAGTTCCTAAATACCTGTACTGAACGAGTGCTTTACTATCCTATTTTTGTCTGTAGAGGAAAAATTGAGCAGATATTGGACCAAGTTTTATTTTTCCCAGGATAATTTAATCAGCTAGCAAAGAGAATTGTTAATAAAGTGATTTCACCTTAGTAGTGATTCTAAAGGAGCTGTGGGCTCTTATCAAACTATGTTTTCCCACCCCAGTGACTTGTGTATACTCACTGTCCGAGCAAGTCTCGGTGGAGGGCTGAAGAACGCTGGCCTCATGGGAGGCCAGGGACAGGTTCTGAGGCCAGTCAGCGAGGGAGGGGCTGAGCGTTTCCTCACTCAGGTGTGAGCCCACAGTAGTGAGAACTGTGTTCAGTGGAGCAAATGGCTGCTTTTGTAGGTGATACCAGGTTGTACAGCCGTGCCCCGAGCAGTAGGTGTCACTGTAGTCAGTGGCTTTTCCTGCTCAGAGCCTAAGGGGTTAATTGGGTCTGGTTTAGTTGGGCTGATGGAGGCCCAGCTGTGCCCCCAGGGTGTTGTCTTGGTCTCCAGGGTCCCAGCTGATCCTAGGAAAGGCCCCAGTCCATACTGAAAGGCACCGTTTTCCTGTAGGAAGAAAGATACTTCCCTTCTATGTTTTAGAGTTTAAGGCTGGGTTGGGTTGGGGTGGATAAATGGGTCAGATAACCCTTCTAACATTTGGTGGGGGGCCTAGGACAGAAGCCCTGTTATATGCGGGAGCTAAGAGCTTTCAGAACTTCTATCTGCAGCCCTCTCAAAAATGTCCCTTTACCACAAAGGAGGCAAAGAAAAAACATCTCTTTCCAGCAGAGATGTACTTTTGCCACTTTCTATTCCGGAGAAGCTAAAATGGAATTTAGAATTTAGAAATAACTACTGTGTTGGCTAATTAAAAAAACAACACACCAACAACCTGTGGTTACTTGCTTTTTCAAGCACACCCAATTTTACTTCTTCTTGCCTAGTAGCACCCTGGTGTGAAAACAAAATAAAATCTAGGAAACTCACTGTAGAGTTTCAGATCCATCTTCTCTCTTACTTTTTGCCTAGATAACCCATCTCTCTCCCCACCCACCACCCAGTGTGGTTTCTCCATCAAAAAAAAATACATGAAGGAAGTATACGTGATATACCTGGATACTCATTAAAAATACCTCCTGTCCAGTCTCTGCACTCCCCCGCCCCCCCCAGCCTGCCTGTTGGTTGTTGCTAATGCTCTGAATAAGCCTTGCTCTTTCTGCTCCGACTGCTCTCTCATGCGCGCGAGCTCTCTCTCTCTCTCTCTCTCTCTCTCTCTCTCTCTCTCTCTCTCTC
>PVJC01000755.1:0-110711 GCA_004026665.1 Murina feae
ACAGAAATACAAAGGATTGTTAAAAATTACTATGAACAACTCTACTCCAACAAACTAAACAACCTCGAGGAAATGGACATATTCCTAGAAAAATACAACATTCCAAAACTCAGGAAGAATCTAAAAATCTTAATAAGCCAATAATTATGGAAGAAATTGAAGCAGTAATCAAAAAGCTTCCAGCAAATAAAAGCCCAGGGCCAGACAGCTTCACAGGGGGGGTTTACCAAACATTCAAGGAAGAACTAAAACCTGTCCTCCTGAGACTACTCCAAAAAATTCAAGAGGAAGGAACACTTCCAAGCTCATTCTATGAAGCCAGCATTACCCTAATACCAAAACCAGATAGAGACAACACAATGAAAGAGAATTATAGGCCAATATCCCTCATTAACGTAGATGCCAAAATCCTAGCAAATCGGATCCAGCAGAACATCAGAAAGTAGGATTTGTCCCAGGGATGCAAGTATGGTACAATATCCGCAAATCAATAAACGTGATACATCACATAAACAAATTGAGAGATAAAAACCACATAGTCATATCAATTGATGCAGAAAAAGTGGTTGACAAAATCCAACACCCATTTTTTATAAACTCTCAGCCAATTGGGAATAGAAGGATCATGCCTCAATATAATAAAAGCCATATATGACAAACCCACAGCCCACATCATACTCAATGGGCAAAAACTAAAACCATTTCCCCTTAGAACAGGAACAAGACAGGGATGCTCACTCTCACCACTCCTGTTCAACATAGTACTGGAAGTATTAACCATCGCAATTAGACAAGAAGAAGAAATAAAAGGCATCCAAATTGGAAAAGAAGAAGTAAAACTGTCCTTATTTGCAGATGACATGATATTGTACATAAAAAACCCTAAAGACTCTGTTAAAAAACTATTAGACTTAATGAATGAATTCAGCAATGTAGCAGGATGCAGAATTAATGCTAAGAAATCTATAGCATTTCTATACACCGATAGTGAACTTACAGAAAGAGAGACTAAAAAAGCAATCCCATTTACCATCACACCGCAAAAATTAAGATACCTAGGAATAAACTTAACTAAAGAGGTAAAAGACCTCTATTCAGAAAACTACAGAATTGAAAAAAGAGATAGAGGAAGACATAAACAGATGGAAGAACATACCATGTTCATGGATTGGTAGAGTCAACATCATTAAAATGTCTGTATTACCCAAAGCAATCTATAAACGCACTTCCCATTAAAATACCAACAGCATATTTCACAGATGTAGAACAAACTGTCCAAAACTTCTGGAATAAAAAAAGACCCCGCATAGCTGTAGTGATCCTGAGAAAGAACAAAGTAGGTGGGATCTCCATACCAAATATCAAGCTATATTACAAAGCCACTGTGCTCAAAACTGTCTGGTACTGGCACAAGAACAGACATATAGATCAATGGAATAGAATAGAGAACCCAGAAATCGACCCAAACCAATATGCTCAATTAATATTTGACAAAGGAGGCAAGAACATACAATGAATTCAAGACAGTTTCTTCAATAAATGGTGTTGGGAAAATTGGACAGATATATGCAAAAAAAATGAAACTAGACCACCAACTTACACCATACACAAAAATAAACTTAAAATGGATAAAGGACTTAAATGTAAGACAGGAAACCATAAAAATACTAGAGGAATTTAAAGGCAACAAAATCTCAGACATGCCAAAGCGGTTTCTTCACCGATACAGCCCCTAGGGCATTGGAAACTAAAGAGAAAATAAACAAATGGGACTACATCAAAATAAAAAGCTTCTTCACAGCAAAAGAAACCATCAACAAAACAACAAGAAAGCCCACTGCATGGGAAGAACATATTTGCCAATGTTATCACTGATAAGGGTTTAATCTCCAACATTTATAGGGAACTCATACAAGTTAACAAAAGGAAGATAAACTATCGAATCAAAAAATGGGCAAAGGACCTAAATAGGCACTTTTCAAAAGAGGACATTCAGAAAGCCAAGAGACATATGAAAACATGCTCAAAGTCACTACTCACCCGAGAGATGCAAATCAAAACAACAATGAGGTATCATCTCACACCTGTCAGAATAGCTATCATCAACAAATCAACAAATGACAAGTGCTGGAGAGGATGGGGAGAAAAAGGAACTCTCCTGCACTCTTGGTGGGAATGCAGACTGGTGCAGCCACTATGGAGTACAGTATGAGATTGCCTCAAAAAATTAAAAATGGAACTCCCATTTCTGGGAATATATCCCAAGAAACCAGAAACACCAATCAGAAAGGATATATGTACCCCTATGTTCATAGCTTCTGGGAATATATCCCAAGAAACCAGAAACACCAATCAGAAAGGATATATGTACCCCTATGTTCATAGCAACACAATTTACCATAGCTAAGATTTGGAAACAGCCTAAGTGCTCATCAGCAGATGAATGGATCAGAAAACTGTGGTACATCTACACAATGTAATACTATGCTGCTGTAAAAAGGAAGGAATTCTTACCATTTGCAGCAGCATGGATGGAACTGGAGAGCATTATGCTAAGTGAAATAAGCCAATCAATGAAAGAAAAATACCACATGATCTCACTTATTTATGGATAATAAAGACCATTATAAACCGATGAACATAAACAGATACAAAGGCAGAACAGCATTGAACTGAATGTCAAACTATAGCTGGAAGGCTTTGGAGGGTTGGAGGGGATTTAAGAGATCAACTGAAGGACTTCTATGCATGCATATAAGCATAATCAATGGACACAAGACACTGAGGGGTAGAGGTGAAGGGGGGAAGGTCAAGGGGGGAAAATGGAGACTTATTTAACACTCTGTAATACTTTAAGCAATAAAACAAAATTTTAAAAAATCTATTTAAAAAAGAATATTAAAAAATAATAATAATAAACCTATTACCAGTAAATATAACATTTATGAAAACTGTAGTTTCTAAAATAAAAATTTTAGTGAGAAGAATAGCATTGTTTTACATTTTTTTACAAATCTTTTTTTATGTCTGGCTTAATAGACAACAAGCTAGATTTTCATATATATTTCTATATTCTCTTCATTGAAATATCACGTCATGCAGCCTCTGGAAAACTTATCGTATGCTCATGAGAGAATGAAAATAAAAAGACAAATTTGTCTTAGTATTATTATGAAAATGGTTTTGACTTTGTAGACCCCTTAGAAACTGACTTTGGGACTTTCCAGAGTCCCAGAACTACACTTTGAGAGCCACTGCACTGCCTTAAACAATTGGTGGTTTTGTTGTTGTTTTATTTTGGTTGGGAGTGGGAGGGGTCATTGAAGATGTATGTTTCATTTTGGCACCTGTACTGAGACCTAGATTATTCATTAGTAGAATTAGCACATTTAAAAGGAGTAAAAACAAGTCTTCAGTTTTAGAAATTGTGATTATTAGACACTGACCACATACAGTCACACACTACATTCAAAGCTCACTGAGAGCCCTAGCCAGTTTAGTTCAGTGGATAGAGCGTTGGCCTGCAAATTGAAGGGTCCCAGGTTTGATTTCCATCAAGGGCACATGCCCGGATTTCGGGCTTGATTCCCCAGTGGGGGTGTGCAGTAGGCAGCTGATCAGTGATGTGTCTCTCTTGTCGATGTTTCTATCTCTGTATCCCTCTCCTCCTCCCTGCCCCCCCAGATCAATTTTTAAAAAACAATTTTGTCTGACTGACTGATTTCTTTGGTTACTAGCTATAGAATTTTTCCCCAAGGACTTTGAGTTCCAAATATAACAGACTCTTTAGAGAATCATGTAGTTAATGGATGTGGAATTTATATGGCCATGAAATCAGCTAAGAGGACCCAAAGGACCTGATGATTAGTGTCAACTCCCTGATTTCTTCATCTAAAGTAGATTACAAGAAAGTTTGATGTGATACAGAACTTTGCATTAGGGGAAAAGACTACTACTGCAAAAAGTATAGACATTAATGATAAGAAAAAGTAACTGCTGACAACCGAAAGAAGAGATTGAAAAGCAGAGCAATTTGGTCATAACTAATAGAGAACCATTAACCTGTAATACCTTAATAACTTTTAATGGGATGTCTCTTACCATATCATAGGTTCATCATGTCTAAAATAATGTTCCTGAGTTGCCAAGAAAAATATTAAAATATCCTCTGTATATGGAAAGTCCTCAACTTATGAATGACTTGTGTTTCAAAGTTAATTTAATTTTCAAAACATTTTTTTGGCACTCAAAATATTTTTCTATAGAAACAGTTAAACAGTTGTCCTTTTGGGTTCCAGACAAACTACTTTTTCATTCTTATCTGTTCAACAAACAACTTTTAGTGCCTAATATTAATAGAAGTATTTCAGCTCTGGTCAATTTGCTCACTGGTTAAAGCTCTGGCCTATGAACCAAAGGGTCACAGGTTTGATTCCCAGTTAAGGGCACGTACCTGGGTTGATGTTGGATCCCTGCCCTGGTCGGGGTGCATGTGAGAGGCAACCAATTCGTGTGTCTCTCACATGGATGTTTCTCTTTCAACCCCTCCCCCCTTCCACTCTCTCTAAAAAAAAATCAATGAAAAAAAATACCCTCCAGTGAGAATTAACAACAAAAGAAAAAGAAGGGCCCTAGCCAGTTTGGCTTAATCGATAGAGCATCGACCTGCATACTGAAGGGTCCCGAGTTCGATTCCGATCAAGGGCACATGCCCAGGATAGGGTCTTGATCCCTGGTATGGGGCATGCAGGAGGAACTAATCAGTGATTCTTTCTCATCATTGTTTCTATCCCTCTCTCCCTCTCCCTTCCTCTCTGAAATCAATACGTGTGTGTGTGTGTATTTCTGTTAGCTCTCATTTATAGCTTTGTTTCTCTGAGAGTGCTTTCTGAGACCAAAGCCTGAGCATATGCCATTCCCCTCTGACCTCCATCATTTGCTCTGAAAGGGATTCTATGGTCTACATCAGGGGTGGACAAACTAAGGCCCAAGTGCCAATCCGGTCCCCTGCCTGTTTTTATAATTGTATTGGAACACAGCTATGCCCATTCATTTACACATTATCTGTGACTCTTCTTGTGCACGAAGAGGTGAGAAGTTACCACAGAGACTATGTGGCCTGCAAAGCCTAAAAACTTACTATGTGTCCCTTACATTAAAAGTCTGTCAACCCCTGGTCTATACATTCTGGCCTGCCCTGGTTTCACTGACCTCATCTCTTCCCCTCACTTCACTGTATCCTCACTCTCCACTTCGCTGTGCCTCAAAACATGCCAAACGCATTCCCACTACTGGGTCTTTGTGTCTGCTTTCCCCACTACCTAAAATGTTCTTCTAATTTCCACATGGCTACTTTCTCACCTCTCTTAGGTTCATCTGCTTGAATGTGCCCTTCTCATAAGGCTTGACTACCCTTTATAAAACAGCTACATCCCCATCCCTCACATTTATTCTTTTGCTCTTAATTTATTTTCCTCCATAGGGCTTACCACTATCTAACCTATATTTACTTGTTCATTTATTTATTGTCTGTCTCCCATCACTTGAATATAAGTTGCATAAGAACTGTTAGTTTGGTGCTTTGCTATATATCCCATTACTTTACGACAGTGTCTGGCCCAGAGTAGATGTTCATTTGTTGAATGAGTGAATGATGAGTAGATGAATACAAGGAAGCAATCATACGTACGTGTGTGCTAACCTGCCTTTTATCCAGAGAGTAGTTGTCAGCATCAACCAGGATTGAAAATTCAGATTGAGCCCTAACCAGTTTGGCTCAGTGAATAGAGCATCTGCGAACGAACTGAAAGGTCCAGGTTCGATTTTGGTCAAGGGCACATATATGGGTTGTGGGCTCGATTGCCAGTAGGGGGCGTGCAGGAGGCAGCCAGTCAGTGATTCTCATCATTGATGTTTCTGTCTCTCTCTACCTCTCCTTTCCTCTAGGAGATCAATAAAAATATATTTTTTTAAAAATCAGATTGAAACAAGATTTAAGAGCAGCATAGAGGCAAATCTGCTGTTTTCATTTGAAAACTCAAAGTTACTGGAGTATTCAGTAACACGTGACCTCTTACTCCTACCCTCTCTCTTTCAGTCCTTTATGCTGAAAGCAGACAGCTGGCCTTACTTATCTCTAAGTACTGTTCTCCAGTACTTAGTCCAGTGAATTCTACAAAGAAGGCTCTTAAATATTTGCTCCCAATAATAGACCTTCATATCTTCTTAGCTGTTTTATGTAACTTCACTACTTAGCACAATGCCTGGCAAATAGAAACTCAGTACATATTTGCTCTAGGAAGGAATAAATAAGTTAAATTATTTGCTTGCTCAGGACATTGTTTCAGGTTATCCACTGTTTTGTAACAAATTATCCCCAAAATATTAGTGGACTAAAACAACATAATTATATCATATCGTTTCTGTAGGTCAGGAATTCAAGAGTGGCTTAGGTGGCTGGTTCTGTCTCGAGGTCTCTCATGAGGTCACAGTCAAGATGTCAACTTATTTGATGCTGGAGGATCTACTTCCAAGTTGGCTCAACACATGACTATTAGCTGGAGTCCTCTGTTTGTGGCCTCATGGACCTCTCCATAGGGTGCACTGCTTGAGTGTCCTCACAACACCACAGCTGTCTTCCCCAAGAAAAATAATCCAAGAGCTAAAGCAAGGAGGAACCCTTTTCTTACTTAGTCTGAGAAGCCACGCGCATCACTTCCACCACATTCTGTTTGTTGGAAACAAGTTGCGAAGTGCAACCCACATGCAAGGTGAGGGGAATTAGGCATCAACTTTTTGAAGGGAGGAATGCCAACAAATTTGTGGATATATTTCTAAACTGCCGCAATCACTCTGATACTCTGAATTGAATAAAGAGAAGTTGCCTATTTGACATCTTTACTACATACTCTCTGTTTATTTGGATCATCTTTAATTTCTTTCAGCATACAAATCTTTTAGATGTTTTTGTTAAATGTACACCTAAGTATTTCATTTTTAGAGCTATTATAAATGGTATTGTTATATTTTTAAATTCAGTCCCCAAATGTTCATAGCGAGTATATAGTAGACATACAATTGAGTTTTGTATGTTTATCTTATTTTCTGTGACCTATCTAAAGTTAGTTATTAGTTCTAGGAATTATCTATTTAGTCATTGAGATTTTCTTACGTAGACAGTCACGTAATGCGCAAATAAGCACAGTTGTATTTCTTGCTTTCTGATCTATGCATTTTCTTTCCTTTTCTTGTGTTACTGCAATAACTAGAACTTCCAGCACTACATTGAATAAGAATGGTGAAAGCAGCCCTAGCCAGTTTGGCTCAGTGGTCTGAAGGGTCCCAGATTCAATTTTGGCTAAGGGCACATGCCTGGGTTGCGGGCTTGATCCCCAATAGGTGGCATGCAGGAAGCAGCCAGTCAGTGATTCTCTCTCATCATTGGTGGTTCTATCTATCCCTCTCCCTTCCTCTCTGAAATAAATAAAAATATGTTTTTTAAAAAAAGAATAGTGAAAGCAGACATCCTTGCCTTGTTTCTGCTCTTATGGGGAAAGCACTCAGTTCTTCATCATTAAATATAACATTCAGCTCCATATCTGCAGTATAGAGGAAAAACGAAAACCCAGGGAACTCACCACCATGTTATTATTCAGGTCTTGCGGTCCTTAGCTGGTTTGCCTTCTTTTCTACACCTTTCACTATGGGGGAGTAGGAAAGGAGACTAGAGAACTTATAATGGTATTTAGGGATAGCCTCCCTGAGATGACTTTTGAGAAAAGATTTGAAAGAAGTGAAGGGAGAGTAAGCTTTGAGAATATGTTTTAGATAGATGGAATGGTAAGTTCAAAGGCCATGAGGTGGAAATATGCCTGTTGTGTTCAAAGAGCGAGTAGGTCACTGCTAGAGCAGAGTAGATGACAGTGACTAGAGAGGTAATGCAGGCCAAGATCACGTGCGTCTATTAAGGTCACAATAAGAATTTAAACCTTTAAATCTGGGTGAAATGGAAAGAAGCTTTTGAAAGATTTTGAGCAAAGGAATCAGGATATGATTTAGGTTTTAACAAGATCTCTCTGACTTCTGTGCTATGAATAGGTCAGAGAGAGATAAGAATGGATGTAAATTAGGAGGCTCTTGGAATAATTTAAGGGGTTTTTGGAGCTGGAGAAGTGGCATATGTCAAAATTTGGGTATATTTTGAAGGTTGAGCCAACAAGATTTGCTGTCAGATTTGGGGCTTGAGAGTAAGTTTTCCTCAAGTAAAACTCCGAAGGTTTTGAACCTGAACTAAGCACCTGAAAGGATGAAATGCCTTACCCGAAACAGGAAAAACTCAGAGCCAGTTGTTGGTTGGGGAGGGGATGTGTGAGGGGAAGAGTGGATGTCAGGAGCTTAGTTTGGTTCATGTTAAATTTGAGATCTCTATTTAGACATCAAATAGAAATGTCAAATTTGCAATCAGATATATGAGTCTGGAGTTCAGGGGGAAAGTTGGGGCTGGAAATAGAAGTTCAAGAGACATCAGTTAGATGTAAAGAAGTAAAAGATGCTGAGGAATGACCAGAAAGATGAGAGGAAAACCAGGAGAGAGTGATGTTCTTGTTTTGGAAGTCAAGTGAAGGAAGTGCTTCAAGGAGAGTGGTCAGCTGAGCATGAAGGACCAGATCCCTGAGAGCAAGTATGTACTAGAAGAAATAGTAAAAATGAGGTAAAATTTACTCTTTCCACTGTTGTGCTTGGGTCAGTCTCAAATACACAACTGTTTTTGAGGTTTTGAATTGTCCTCTGAAGTAAAGCAGGTTTTTGAGTCAACATTGCGCTTTACCTGAGACCTGGAGGAGGGAACTTGACTGCTTGCTGCCTTGTACCTAAGTCAAAACCCCTTTACCTGGTTCCTGAAAAACAGGTAATCATTTTTAAGGAGTACTACTCAGCACTCTAAAACTTAATGTTTAATGAGATTATGTCTGTCAGACCCTTGGTAAATATGGAACTACCTGGAGAAACGCAAAGCATAAATTATTACTACTATTTTTAGGCCTATAATCTTCAAATAAGCCAAGTCTTTCCCTGTTTTGTGAACGTTATTCAAAATGGAAAGCTTTCTGAAATGAACAGCAGTTTTTCTCTTCAGCCTACTTGCTGCCCTAAAGCTACCCCCTAACAGAGAAGAGAGACTGCATGCGTTAAGCGTCGTTTTTTCTGCTTTTTCTTTCCTGTCCTCTTATTCTCCCAGCTGTCTCAACTCAGAACCTCGCAGGAAAAATGTGTTTGCTCTGACATTTAAACAAGCCTCCATTTTGTTTTTCCACACAGAATTTTCCCCTCTTGCATTTGCAGCACTCTCTCTGACCTGTCTTCTTTTCTGCTCATTCATTATTACTGAGGTTTTCAGGTTATACCAGAGGAAGAAGACAGATTTATAAATGTGTTCCCGCCCAGCTCTTTCAAGAGTAGGACTTAACATCCTAATTGTATGCCTGTCCTCTATACACAGCTGTGCTCATCGGCCCTTATTAATGAAGTGCCTATCTTACCTTGTCTAGAAATAAATGGACTCTGTTCCTGTTCAAATTGGTTATAGAGTAATCAGAGCAGCCCATCACTGGGAGGAGACATCCATTTGAATTCACTTGCTAATAGCCAGAGAGAATTTAGCCTAATTGCTTTCTTAGGTTTGCCATTTCCCTTAAGATGTCAGTACCCTAGAAAGGGATAGAAGGGATAGGAATCCTGTCCTTTTCCCTTCTGGATCCCCCCCACCCCACCCCACATCCCTGCAATCCTGTGTGTTTTTATCTAAGATAAAAATAAAGGGACATTTTGAGGAAATTGTGTAAAAAAGAATCAGAATCCACTAGTGATTGCTGTGTAATGCCTTAAAGATATGACCGCTAATAAGTAGTGAGATCTTTGGTAAGTTACTTAGCCTTTCTGGGCTTTCATTTCCTGATTTGTGCAGTAGCTTTAACAACCCCTTATGGCTGGATTGTTGGAAGGACTCTGATTTCTCTTAATGGTGTGCCTTGTTCAAAAAGTGATTTAAGGCTGTGAATATTTGATAAGCTAATGAGTATGAAAACACATAGCACATAATAGATGTTCAATAAATGTTTGAATTAGACTCTAATTGACTAAATCAAAGTTCTTTCCTGCCCTAATTTCATCAGACTGAGACTTCCTGAAAGGATAATGCCCTCCTCTCTCTCCCCACAATTCCCTTCTCTGATCTGGTTTTATGACAGAGCATCATAAAATCTGATCCCAAAGAAAACAGAGGCTAAATAATGTCTTACTTAAAAGGCATGTCCAAGAGTTCAGGGCTCGAGTCCAGTATTCCATGGTTTTATCTAAGTACTTTCTTTGTATTGACATAATAAAAGCCTACTATGGGCTAGTTATCTAATTTAAAATCTTATCATTTGCTTTAATTCTGTAGTATTGATTAAAAATCTGAGGTTCATAGAGGTTAAATGTCTTGTCCAAGATTACACTGTAGCAGAGCAAGGATTTGGACTAAGGTTTTCTAACTCCAAGTCCAGCGAATTTTAGACACCATTCTACATCCAAGAAGAAAATGAATAAAGGTGAGTTACTGCAGATAGGCCCTGGGAATGGAGTGCTGAGCCAAGTAATATATTAGTGTGTGACCAAGATGAACAGAAGGCTAACTCTAGAGTCTTTAGACTTATTCTCTAGATACATTATATAGAAAATGTGCCTCAGGACTTCCAATCAGAATAACCATGTTTGAACTTTTGACACATCCCTTCTGGTCCAAACTCATAAAAAGAAGTAAAATATATAAAGTGAAAATCAAAGAACATGTTTGGACTCAAAAACAAAATAGCCATCTCCAGGGATCAAAAATAGAAAAGACAGAAGTCACTGGGGCGAAAGCTGTGGGCCTGTTCTCCTCCAGATCTGGGAACAGAGAATGGTGCCTGAGCACCAACTAGATACTAAAAATGCTTCCTAAAGAGAGAGAACTTGAGGTCAGGGGAGTCAGATGCCAACCCCCAACCAGCCTCATGAAATGAGGCTTTAAATAGTTAATTGAATAGAGGAGGAAGGAAGCCTAAGGAGTTGGAAAGAAGAATGTCTAGCTGCCTGCTGGTTCAATGACTAAAACTATGATATCCTAAATTTCTTCTAATGGCATAGGCCATTAGTAGATCTGTTCACACTAGGTCCTTAGGGGACTAGATGGGGAAAATTGCAAAAGTATGAAACAGAGAAGGGGAAAATCAGTAACAATAACATCTCACTCAAAAAGAGCCTGCAAACTGCCCTGGTCAGTTTGGCTCAGTGGTTGGTGGTTAAAGCATCAACCCGCAGGACTGAAGGGTTGTGGGTTCAATTCCTGGTCAAGGGACTGTACGTGGGTTGCAGGTTCCCAGCCCTAGTAGGTAGGGGTGTGGGAGGCAGCCAATAGATGTGTCTCTCTCACATCAATGAGAACCAGGAAATAGACAGATATACCCAATTGATTTTGGCAAAGATACCAAATCAGTTCTTGACATCATGAATTAACAAATGGACATCATGGACCAAAAGAGGTGGGGGGGGGGGAGAGAATATGAGAATCTCATATAAAAATTAACTCAAATCAAGGACTAAAACAGAAAACTGTAAAACTTTCAGGGGGAAAAAATCCTCACTAGGCAAAGAATTCTTAGACTTACACCAAAAACATGATTCCTGAATGGCACAAAATCTTATAAATAAGTCATTGGTGGATACATGAGTTTTTGTTAGGTTATCTTTGTATTTTTTTAGTATGTTTGAAACACTGCATTATCTTTTTTAAGTTATAAAAACGTGTCTTAATTGGGCCATGAAATCTTTGCAACTATTGCCCATCTTACAGGTCCCTGGTAGTGTTGTGGGCAGTTCCCATAGAACTATTTCAGCCTAATCCTGTTTGTCCCATTGGGACCGACATTACCCCTAAACCATCCTATAGGAGCCAGAACGCTACTCAAATGGAAAAATACTCTTTTTGGTGGTCAGTAGGGTTTCTCTTGTTATATCTGAGTCTTTTTGTCTTCCAGGGATGTTGGTAGTGAATGTAACATGGAGGAACAAGACATACGTAGGTACACTTCTTGACTGCACGCGGCATGATTGGGCACCCCCCAGGTAAGCACTTCACGGCTTTTTAGTTTATGTTAGTCTGAAGCACCCTAATCAATGATCTCTTTTACCTTTATCCAGCTAAGGTTGATAGGTTTTCTGGGTTTGTTTGTTTTTTAATTTTTTTAATATATATATTTTATTGATTTCAGAGAGAAGGGAGAGTGAGAGAGAGATAGAAGCATCAATGATGAGAATCATTGATCGGCTGCCTCCTGTACACACCACACGGAATTGAGCCCACAACCTGGGCATATGCCCTGACCAGGAATCAAACCGTGACCTCCTGGTTCATAGGTCAACGCTCAACCACTGAGCCTGCTGGCCGGGCTATAGGGTTGGATAGTTTTTAAGACACCCAGCTTTGGGTTGTACACTTGAAACTAATACAATATTATATGTCAAATGTAATTGAAGAATAAAAATTATTAATTTAAAAGAAGAGAAAAATTTAAGAAGTTAACAGCATCTCTTAACAATATTTTTCACCTTAGATATCTTAGATGTTTTTCTATAAAATAAAAGCATTTGCCATATAGGGAAAGGAAAAATAAACGGCACCCAGCTTTTAAAGGACATTATGGTGTAGAGGCAAAGGGAGCCACTATATTCATCTGGCATTCAAGAGTAAATTAATGACACCCTGGTCAGTGTTGCTCAGTGGTAGAGCCTCAGCCCACAGACCAAGGGTTGCAGATTCAATTCCCAGTCAAGGGCACCAAAAGAAAGAAAAGAGAAGAGAAAGAATAAAAGAATAATAAGTTAAGTGTTGATGGGTTGGGTAGAAGTGGGTGGGGATCCTACTTAAGTCTTCATCTGTAATTATTGAATTCTGACTTTGAGACTCCGTGTCTGAAAGGTCATTAGAGTTTGACTATCAGTGAGCAAACATTCATTGATGGTCCTTTTTGATGGTAGCTATCTCTGACAAGTTTAAACTCAAGAATATTTTGGCGTTTTTTTAACTACTGGACACTGTTGGTTTCACAAGGACCTTTTCAAATTGCTATTTGATCTTAAGATTGGCATTTCAGTGAATGGCACCTTATAGCTTATTCCTAATATTAGTTTGCAGTTTGCTAAGCTTTGAGGAACCAAATCTTGGGGAATAATTTACAGCTAGTATGCAGAAAGCATTCTAGGAGCTCACCACTTAATTGCAGTTTCTACTCTTTCAGAAGTTCCTTTAGCAAATCAATTCACTGAAAATGGTAGTTACCATCTGGACAATTCTTCTGGAGACTGCAGCTAAACTGATTTGAAGTCATTTTCACTTATTAATAATAATCTATTGTGTTTGTCCTTTGCCAAGGTTCTGTGACTCTCCCACCAGTGACTTGGAAATGCGAAACGGTCGGGGTAGAGGCAAACGCATGCGTCCCAACAGTAACACACCTGTCAATGAGACAGCAACAACTTCTGACAGCAAAGGGACCAGCAGCAGCAGCAAAACCCGAGCAGGAGCCAATAGCAAAGGCCGTCGGGGCAGCCAGAATTCTTCAGAGCACCGCCCACCTGCCAGTAGCACCTCTGAGGATGTCAAGGCCAGCCCTTCCTCAGTGAATAAGAGGAAAAACAAACCCCTTTCAGACATGGAGCTGAATTCTAGCTCAGAGGACTCCAAAGGGAGCAAGCGTGTCCGTACGAATTCCATGGGCTCAGCCACTGGCCCCCTCCCTGGGACCAAGGTGGAACCCACTGTTCTAGATAGAAACTGTCCCTCCCCAGTCCTGATTGACTGTCCCCACCCAAACTGTAACAAGAAGTATAAGCACATCAATGGACTTAAGTACCATCAAGCTCACGCCCATACAGATGATGACAGCAAACCAGAAGCCGATGGAGACAGTGAGTACGGAGAGGAGCCCACCCTCCATGCAGACCTCGGGAGCTGCAATGGTGCCTCTGCCTCACAGAAAGGTTCCTTGTCCCCCGCCCGCTCAGCTACCCCCAAAGTTCGGCTCGTAGAGCCCCATAGCCCTTCTCCTTCAAGCAAATTCAGCACAAAAGGTCTGTGTAAGAAAAAGTTGAGTGGGGAAGGGGACACAGACCTTGGGGCTTTATCCAATGATGGCTCTGATGATGGACCCTCAGTTATGGATGATACAAGCAATGATGCCTTTGACTCTTTGGAAAGGAAGTGTATGGAAAAAGAAAAATGTAAAAAACCCTCTTGTTTGAAACCTGAAAAGATGCCTTCCAAGAGCTTAAAGTCAGCCCGGCCCATTGCCCCGGCCATCCCCCCCCAACAAATCTACACCTTCCAGACAGCCACCTTCACAGCAGCCAGCCCAGGCTCCTCCTCAGGCTTGACCACCACAGTGGTCCAAGCCATGCCCAACAGCCCCCAGCTCAAGCCCATTCAGCCCAAGCCCACTGTGATGGGAGAACCTTTCACAGTCAACCCTGCCTTGACTCCAGCCAAGGATAAGAAAAAGAAAGACAAAAAAAAGAAGGAGTCTTCAAAGGAACTTGAAAGTCCTCTGACTCCTGGCAAGGTGTGTCGAGCAGAAGAAGGCAAAAGTCCGTTCAGGGAATCATCAGGAGATGGGATGAAAATGGAGGGGCTCCTAAATGGCTCATCAGACCCCCACCAGACCCGACTGGCCAGCATCAAGGCTGAAGCTGATAAGATATACAGCTTCACAGACAATGCCCCCAGCCCTTCCATTGGAAGCAGTAGCCGCCTAGAGAGCACTACCCCTAGCCAGCCCATGACTCCCTTACATGTAGTGACTCAGAATGGAGCTGAGGCCAGCTCCGTCAAAACCAACAGCCCTGCCTACTCGGACATCTCTGATGCTGGGGAGGACGGGGAGGGCAAAGTGGATAGTGTGAAATCTAAGGACCCTGAGCAGTTGGTTAAGGAAGGGGCTAAGAAAACTCTTTTCCCCCCTCAGCCACAGAGCAAAGACTCCCCATATTACCAAGGCTTTGAGAGTTACTACTCTCCAAATTACGCACAGTCCAGCCCAGGGACGCTGAACCCCAGCAGCCAGGCAGGAGTGGAAAGCCAGGCCCTGAAGACAAAAAAGGATGAGGAGCCTGAAAGCATAGAGGGGAAAGTGAAGAATGATGTCTGTGAGGACAAGAAGCCAGAGCTGAGCAGTTCCAGTCAGCAGCCCTCTGTCATCCAGCAACGTCCCAACATGTACATGCAGTCCCTGTACTACAACCAGTATGCCTATGTGCCCCCCTATGGCTACAGCGACCAGAGTTACCACACCCACCTCCTGAGCACGAACACAGCTTACCGGCAGCAATATGAGGAACAGCAGAAACGGCAGAGCTTGGAGCAGCAGCAACGGGGACTGGACAAGAAAGCAGAGTTGGGCCTAAAGGAGCGGGAGGCAGCACTCAAGGAAGAATGGAAGCAAAAGCCATCAATTCCACCAACTCTCACCAAGGCTCCCAGCCTGACAGACCTGGTGAAGTCAGGACCCAGCAAGGCCAAGGAGCCAGGGGCTGACCCTGCCAAGTCAGTCATTATTCCCAAGTTAGATGACGCTTCCAAACTCCCCAGCCAGGCCCCAGAAACACTTAAAGTGAAGCTGAGTGAGGCCAGCCACCTAGGCAAGGAGGCTTCTGAGGCTAAGACAGGTACTGAGTGTGGCCGACAGGCGGAGGTGGATCCAATACTCTGGTACCGACAGGTAACTATTCTGGGAAGAGGGAAGAAATAGAAAGACTGTCTATCTTTCTCTCTTCCTCACAATCAGGGTTGTCCTGATGTAGGAGGTCAACAGAATACAGATGAGCAGGGGAAATCTATAATTTTAGGGATATTTTTACCTTTGAAATCATTTTAATGTTCTTCAAAAAGCACTTTTAGCCCTAATCAGTATACTCAGTGGTTAGGGCATCGGTCCATGCACCAAAGGGTCTCGTTCAATTCCCAGTCCGCAGCACATATCTGGATTACAGGTTACTCCCATCCCTAGTTGGGGTACCTGCAGAAAGCAAACAGTCGATGTCTCTCTCACACATTGATGTTTTTCTCTCTCTCCTCACTTCCTTCCCTCCCTTCCACTCTCTCTGAAAAGCAATGGGAAAAAACATATATATATCCTCAGGTGAGAATTAACAAAAGGGTGGGGCACTTTTATATCAGTGCAAGGTATTTTCCCATTTGACAAAACAAAACTGGAACCCAGCTATCTGGATTCCTAGTACAGTGTTTCTTCCCGGGTTTGGTTCCTGTGAAATGATTTCATGGTTATCTGTCCGTATTTTAGAGTAGACCAGAAGTAGGCTACTCAAACTGTTACTTGCAAAAATATTTTATAGGAAGAGCTAGAACCAAGAACTTGATCTCACATCTTGCTCTGCTCAAGAGACTTATTTTCTTTTTTAAATATGTTTTTAGCCCTAGCTGGTTCGGCTCACTGGGTAGAGCGTCGGCCTGCAGACTCAAGGGTCCCAGGTTCAATTCTGGTCAAGGGCATGTACCTTGGTTTCGGGCACATCCCCAGTGGGGAGTGTGCAGGAGGTGGCTGATCAATGCTTCTCTCTCATCAGTGTTTCTGACTCTCTATCTCTCTCCCTTCCTCTCTGTAAAAAAGCAATAAAATATATTTTAAAAAATAAATAAATAAATAAATATGTTTTTATTGGTTTTATAGAGAGAAGAGGGAGGGAGAGAGAGACAGACAGACAGAAACATCAGTCGTCTGCTTCCTGCATGTCCCCTACTGGGGACTGAGCCCATAACCCGGGCATGTGCCCTGACCCAGAATTGAACCAGAAACCATGGGATGACACTCAACCAAATGAGCCGTACCTGTCAGGGCTGCTCAGGAAACTTAAGAAAGTCTTCCCTTCCCTGTTGGTGCCACAGTTAGACCTTCCGCCCGAGTTTGCCCCAAAGAAATGAAACAGCCTAAATACCTTTGGAAAGGGAGCAGCCTCTTCTGTTGAGGGAGTCATTTCTCCAGAATGCTGGTTCACTGAGGAGACTACCGACAGATCTCCTCCTCTTTCCCCAGAGGCTGGGAGGGGACAGGCTTTTTAAGCAGGAGGGACCAGAGCTCATTGTAAACTATCAATAGTGGCCACTGGCATACTCTGCCCTAGGTGTCTGCTTTGGTGTGTGTCCTCTCCCCTCCCCTCCCCTCCCTTCCCCCTTCTCTCTCTTCTCTCTCTCCCTTCATTTGTGCAACACTCAAGTGCTCATTCTGTGATTGTAGGAAGCTGAGCCCCGGATGTGGACATATGTTTATCCTGCCAAGTACTCAGATATCAAGTCAGAAGATGAGAGGTGGAAAGAGGAGCGGGACCGAAAATTGAAGGAAGAAAGGAGTCGGAATAAGGACTCTGTCCCCAAGGAGGATGGGAAGGAAAGCACAAGTAGTGACTGCAAGCTGTCTGTTTCTGAGGAATCCCGCCTTGGGAGCAAGGAGCCCCGACCAAGTGTCCATGTGCCTGTGTCCTCCCCCCTCACCCAGCACCAGTCCTACATCCCCTATATGCACGGCTACTCCTACAGCCAGTCCTATGACCCCAACCACCCCAGCTACCGGGGCATGCCCGCTGTGATGATGCAGAACTACCCAGGTAGGCACCACCTTTCCAGCTGGTGTTCTGTTAACTGCGAGTGGAAATGAAGCAGAGATTTCAAATCCAGTTTTCTTGCTCAGTCCTAAGGCTTATTTGGGTCAGGCAGATGACAGCCCTTTTTTGAATGTAACATTCTGTGAAGTGGCCCCTCTATACCCAACTCTTTGACCCCTACCTCCCTTACTTCACTAGAGGGTTGCCTCTATAGTCACTTTCCATAGATAACAAAATGTAAAACGCTCTCTGTGCCACCGCCATCTTCCCTCAACGAAGGTTTGTTCCATACACATTATTTTGCAGTGCACTTAGGCACTGTGGAGAGTGCAAAAGACATAGGGAGCTTACAGCTTAATTGTAGCATGAGAGACACGTGGAATAGATAACATTCAAACCAGTACACTGCATGTATTCATTTGCAAGATCCTGTTCGGCTGTAAGATTAGAAGGCAGGAAGGGGAAGAGCATTGGAAGTCAGATTGTGGGGAAGTCCAGCTAGAAGAGGCTCAGCTTGGGAGAGACAAGCTCTTTACACTGTCATCCTTGAGTTCTCAGGGGACACACAGGAGTTTGTGTTTTTAACTTATTAGAAGAAAATTATCTTATTCCACTCTAATCACTGATGTCTGTTGCCTGAACAGCTACCCTGTTTCCCCAAAAATAAGACAGTGTCTTATATTAATTTTTGCTCCCAAAGATGCGCTAGGTCTTGTTTTCAGGGGATGTCTTATTTTTCCATGAAGAAGAATATGGTACACATTTACTGTTGAACAACAAAAAAGGAAATTTATTACCTGTGTGTCCACACAATATATCCGACCCTTGGCGACTCACTGTCTAATTGTGAGTCAGCCAGACTCCGTCAGGGCAGAGCGAGCAGCAGGCAGCAGCTTGTCCTGGTGGCGACGCGGGCTCTCTGATTAAAAGAGACCTCACACTTCCTGTCTGCTCCGGCTATGCTGCCAACAGTGAGCTGTGCTGCGGTGCCCGCCATTACGGTAGCTTTGGGGGGCCTTATTATCGGGGAGTCCTTATGTTTGGGGGAGGCCTTTTTATTGGAGAGCTCTTATTTTCGGGGGGATGTCTTACTTTTGGGGAAACGGTATGTGTGGTGCTTCTGGGGTGAGAGAGAACTGCTGTCACTCCTACAAGCTGCCCCTCCCTATAGGAGAGCAGCCTAAATAGTCTTGATATTCTGGCATAGTATTTATAAGCACATGTAAGCTTTCAGACAGATAGGAAATTGTCTCACTCCTTCCTCCCATTGCCCCTACTCATCTCTATAAAAACAATAGTACTGTTGAGTGAGTGCCTGATCTGGGCCAGGCACTGTCCTAGGTATTTATGTGCATTCTCTTATTTAATCCACCGGACACCCTGTGAAATAAGATTTGGTATCTTCATTTTGGTGGTGAGGAAACTAAAGTTCAGAAAGGTTGTTATTTGCTCAAGGCTGTCCAACTGTTAAGTCTCAGTGGTAGGATTTGAGCCCAAGGCCATTTGCTTTCCTATCCTGTGACCTTTCCACTTCATCGTCTCACCTCTCCAGGCTGAATCTCTGAGAGGGAAATTGATTCCCAGTAACTGCGGGTCATGTTCCTAATATCCCTAAGCTAATTTTGCCTCTAGAGCTCAGTAAAGAAAGGACAAACTAATCTCAGCCCAAAGACTCCAGGGTAGACACTATCCCTGTGCCTGTCCCTCCCAGCCACGCTCACAAACGTAGAGTTTCTTCTACCTCTCCCATCTCCCTAACTGCTTTCTTTTTCCTTTCCCAGGTTCCTATCTACCTTCCAGCTACTCTTTCTCCCCATATGGCAGCAAAGTCTCAGGGGGTGAAGATGCTGACAAGGCACGAGCCAGCCCCAGTGTCAGTTGTAAATCCAGCTCAGAGTCCAAAGCCTTGGACATCTTACAGCAGCATGCCAGTCACTACAAGAGCAAGTCTCCCACGGTAAGGGAAGTGTAGTTATACTGGCTGGTATCAAAGACCAATAGGGCAGGAATCGGGGTCCGGGAGAAGGTGGACAAGGTCAGGTCCTAACCACAGTGCAGTTGGCTCCTCCAGGCACCACCTTGATTCTTAGGTGTCCTGCATGTTTAAGGAGTCATGATGTGGACTCTGGCATCTTGCTCTTGTGTCTCACAATAGTGCTTTTGTGTTGCTTTCCTTTCCAGATAAGTGATAAAACTTCTCAGGAGAGAGATCGGGGAGGCTGTGGGGTGGTTGGGGGTGGTGGCAGCTGTAGCAGCATCGGAGGAGCAGGTGCCGGTGATAGGAGTGTAGACCGGCCCCGCACCTCTCCTTCCCAGCGCCTGATGTCCACACATCACCACCACCACCACTTGGGGTACTCACTGCTCCCAGCACAGTACAACTTACCCTATGCAGCAGGTAAGCCTCATTTCCCACTGCCTGCCTTTTAACTCCATAACAGTAGCGTTGTCCACAGCAAGGAGCCCCTGACAAGAATCAGAATCCTAGCCTCCTACAGACCATCATTAAAGCATATGACACTGATTTCCTCCCTTGGAGCTTGGGGACCCTCAAACTTCTCCAGAAAATTGGCTTTCATATTCAAAAGAATAAGGAACAGGTGTTCCCACAGCCAAAGAGAAACAAGCAGCTGAAAAAATGGAAACATTCTCTATCCCTAGCAACTGTATCTGGCCAAGTATTACTTTTTTTTCTGTCAGCACCCCAAAACTAATAGAGTTAGGAAAATAAGGAGAAACTCCTGCCTTCCCCACCCAGCAGGTGAAGTGAAAGTGCTTAGATCAAAGGTTCTGGGAGTGCTACACTAACATGTCCTCCTCCTCACTCAGGGCTTTCTTCCACAGCCATTGTGGCCAGCCAGCAAGGCTCAACTCCCTCACTCTACCCACCCCCCCGGAGGTGAGAATGGTAAGTGATTTTTAATTTGGGGCAGCACCTATCATGGGTCACAGAGTATCTGTGGAGCCTGGGTGAGGGATAGCTGTGTGGGTCAGCAGTCTAGAAACGGTGGAACTGTGGCCACTAGTACAAGTCTCCTGTGAAGCCGCGTGCTTCTGAGAGGAGCTGTGGAACACATCCTCTAGGGAGAGCAGTAGTTGCCTCCCCCACAGTTCATTTTCTTGGAGTGCCACCTTGTGGTGGTTGTGCCAGCCGCTGAGTGCCTGGTTATCTGTCCATGTTTCCCTTACAGAACACCAAGTGCCGGGATAACGTATGCTTCACGGGCCAGACTGGCTCACCTAAGGAGGTGCTGGAGGTGCCACTAATACATCAGTTAAATGGTGTTGATCATCCTGTTTGCCGTGTTCCCACCATGACCGAAGGCAGACCCTTGGCTATCTCGCCTCCACCAGGTCCCGGACTCCCCGACCCTCCCTCTTCCTCAGGAGCTGGAGAGCTGGTACTTAGCAAAAATATTTATTCTCTTGGCCACATTTGTGACTGTTGTGGCCTCTGTGGAGATGAAGGCATGGAGAGCAACCGGGGGAATATGGCCTCAGCCCAGAGAAGTCACTGCTCTGTTCCCCAGCCCCTGGTCAGCTGCCAGAGGAGTACCAGCCCACCCCCCTCCTCAGGGAGGGATCCCCAAGCACTGGGTAAGGTCTGAAGACAGCACAGCAGCCATTCCCTCTCACCGTCATTACCACCATCACCAGATCCTGCATCTCCCCAGTGGTTTGAACCCTGGGAACTGACAGCACGTGGAGAAATTAGAATCTCAGGAAAGAAATTGGGGGCTGTTTTCTCTATAATTGTGAAAACAAGGTCTTCAAGCATGAAGACTTCTCCCCTCTCACATGAGCACATATAAATGCTCAGAGCCCAGCCCGGAAAAGAAGACCATGGTACTTGCTCAGCATGGCCTTGGGCTGCTGGTCAGGCAGAGGGCTGGGGGTCCCCACACCAGCACAGGGCTCCCCAGGGGTACTGGGAGTAAGCTGGAGCTGGAGCATGAATGGAGTCTGTGAAATAGAACTGCATCCCCACTAAGTCCTGCTGCTTCTTAGCCCTCAACACCTGGCCCTTTCTCTCTTCCCTCCTGACCCCTGTGCCCAGGGGGATTCTCACACTGATCTCTCATCTTCTTTTCCACTGCTTGGCTCTTGAGACTCAGGCAGGTAAAATAGTATTCCCCGGCCTTGGGGAGCTTCGGAGTCTGCCAGGGGTCCTCAGGGCAATGCCTCGGGGGCAGTTCTTAAGAAATGTCCTGTCCATTCAGCCATCATTTAGGGTCACAAATATATACAGCAGGTTCCTCTGTATACAAGTATACGGTTTTATATAGCTAGTCTATAACCCCATGTGTGCCAATATGAGCTGTGTCTTTGTAACACACGTTTTTGTTTTAGGAGACACTGACCATAGAAGGTTATGTGTTCCTTAGACCTGGGGTAACATATTCAAGCCATTACTCCTCTGAGCCACAGTGTACTCAGTGGGAGCTGTGCTTTGAGGCAGCAGACATTTCTCTGCTCTCCAGTCCAGGCTCTGTGCTCTTTGTACCGGGAAGGGCAATGCTTTGGTAGCTTTATTGGAGTCACTTCTTCCCCATGGTGTGGGAAGCTTTAGCTCTTACTTTGCTTTTGAGGTATCATCCCTTTGTTCTTCTCCTTTCCTTTCTGTCCTTGACCTGGATTGACAGAAAATAAAGACTGACAGACACCAGCTTAGGCTACACAGGGGTATTAGTCACCGGAGTGCCAAAAGTGACCATTTAAAAGCAGGTACTTGGCTCTGACAGTGTGGGGCATGGAGGTGCAGGGCAGTTAGCACAATGTCCAGCAAAGGCTGCTTTCCAAGGTCCCAGAGCCCTACTCTAGAGAGGCTCAGGGTCATTTGCCCAAGAGGAGCCCCTCTAACCTATAGACCTTTCCTCTAGGTTTCACGTTCTTGTTTTTATTCGAGTTGGGTTCTGAGCCCATCCAAAAATCTCACCATCTTAGACCTCTTAGCAGGCCCCCAGGAAGCCTCCCTCTCCTCCATCATTCCCTCTGCCTCCTGCTGCCCCAGTGCGCAGTGCTCTGAACAGTGGAAGTGACACCCCACCTAACCTGAGTCACCACTTAGAGGATGGCTGAATTTCAGCCTGATTATGCCCTCCCACACTCCTGGGGGGTGAAGCCAAGGGCCTGTCTCTGTTCCTGTTTGTTTTTAAATATTGTGTGTTTTGTAACTGTGGCGCTGGCTTACAGCGTGATCTGTACATACTGTAAAGAAACCGTTTGAAGTAATTTTTTTCCCATCGGGCAGATATGGTCTGCATTCCTGCCCTTTCCACTTTGTTCTGTAACACAGAGGAGAAGAAATTCCGAATTAGCAGGCAGCCTTGGGTTCTACAGAAGGCAACAACTTTTTCTTTTATCTTCTTTTCCCCTATAAAACTTTTGGCTTTTGGGTCCTCATATCCAAGTCTCCCTTGAAGAGTGGGAGCTGAGCTGCCCAGAAGAGCAGATAAAAGCCAGGAATGGCAGAATGGCACTGCCTTTTCCTGATCCCTGATCTTCCTGCTCTCAGATCCTTGCCAGGTCCAATCTTCCTTCCCTGGAATAGCACACAGCAGCAGCAGCAGCAATAGAAGAAACAGATCCTTAACGAGTGCTGAGTGAAGGATTTGCTGTCCACCTCCAGCCTCTCTACATGGGGAGGAAGAACATAGGTGAGGGTACCTGTGGCACCCAAGACCTGGTCACAGGGACAAGACACGAAGCAAGGATTCCCATTCTACCTTACCCCACTCCATAAGCATAGGCTGGGAAAGGTGGCTGCTAAGGCCCAGACACCAGACCAAGGCGCTCTTGGGGCCACCCTGCCCAGGCCTCTGCTAGACATCTCACCAGGTTCCCCACAGAGAAGCTAGAGGGAAAGACAGCCAAGGCTTGGAGAGCTGCTGCCAGGATTCACAGGATTCCTCTTCTTCCTCATGCAGCCCCTTTCCCCGTTGGTACATGTATATGTACATGTACATGTATGCAATTTCCTTCTGTCATCCTCTCCACACATCTCAAGGTCAGAGGACCACAAGCAGAAGGGTTAAGAGAGCACCCCATGAAATGAAGTGGTGATTCTTAAATCTCTTCTCTCCAGGCTCCATTGTGGGTGTGGGAAGACTTGGGCCTCAGGAGTGGGAGGATAAGACTGCAGAAGGGCTCTTATTTTATATGGGCTTTGAGGTCACTAATTATCCATATACCCTATCACCATCCCACTGTCTACTCTGATGCCCCCAAGGCTCCACTGGGCAGCTAGTTGGCCCCATAATTCTGGGCCTTTATTATTTGTTTTATTACTTGGGCATCCCAGGAAGTTTTCTGACGATCCTCTGCCATGGGCCCCTCCTGGGATTGAGCCCCTCCCAAATCCCATCCCAGCCCCTCCTGCCCCAGCCCACCCGCTTGCCTTGGTGCTCAGCCCCCATTGGGAGCAGGTTGGGGCGAGCTGGAGGCCCGGGCTGGAGGGGCAGTGTTGCTGTTCATAGCTTTTGTTCCATTGGCGTTGCTCTGTTGGATTTAATTTCAGTCTTCCTGATTCTTCCCTGATGTAAAGTGTACATTACCAAGTTCCTTGTTTTTTTATATATATATATAAATATAAATATATATATATATATACAAACTGTACTCTTTTTGCCTTTGTACATTCAGGCAAGAAGAGAAAAATAAATCTTTTTAAGAGACAATCACAAATCTGTGAGGGCTGCTGGTTATTTCTCCTGGAGTTTGCTGCTGAGCTGCCACCTCCTCCCACCTCCCCACCTTTCCATTCTCTCTCAGCTTTCCTTATCTTCCTGGTCCTGCTCCATATGCATCCTCAGCTCCACCTTCCCTGGCTGATGGCACGTTGTTGAATCCCATGTCCAGACTACCTACCCCGCAACCCTTCCTGCCCAGCAGTGTTTCCCAGCTTGGCCACTGCCTTACCCAGGAGCTTTGCCCTGTGCCCTGGCCTCTCCGTCTTCCTTCCCCTTAGATCCCATTCACTCAAGTGGCTTTGGACTCCTGGGGACTCTGGGACATCCCAGAAACCCTGGTTTTGGACACTCACCTGTAAAACTATGCAGTGGGGATCTCTTTGCCTAAGAGTTTGCACTATTTCAACCTGCCTGGGAGTTAAAAGAGAAAAAAACCTCCCAATTCCAGCCTCCAGGGTGCTCTAATCCAGATACCAGAGAACCGTTCCCTGCTGGTGGGTTCCTATGGCTGCCCACCCCATCAGAACAAGCCCTAAATGTTTATGGGTCAAGAACATTTGATCTGAAATAGCCCAACCAAATCATTATTCCACCTATTGAACTTTCTCCTTTCCATGATTTTCTCCTCCCCTCCCCATTTTTTCCCCTTTCTTGCTGCTTCCTTTTCTTAATTGGGTTTGGAATCGAAGTATATTTTTTAAATTATTTGTTGTATTTATTGAATAAAGTTTTTAATGTCCCTGTTCTTAAATTTAGACTAGTTTGCCTTTCACATTATCTCCCCTTCCCCACTCCATCATCCCCCAAAATAGTCTACCTTCTAAGTTGCGTTTTTAATTGGGAGTGCAGATTTTGGGGACCTAGGTTTCTTTCCTCTTAGTGGTCTTATCTTTTTGAAAGGGAAATCTTAACTGAGTGTCTGGGTTTCTGATTTTATCCAATTCTGGCTGTATTTAAGAGGATCCACCAGTAGATGGCAGCAAAATCTGATGTGTTTCCTGTCCACTCTGCTAGCTTTGGGGATAATAAAGGGCTGAGTCTTGTCTTGATTTCTCACCAGTCTTGTAAATTCCTTGGGTTTAACATCTGAAATCTGAACTGCCTACATTAACTTGGCCATTGTTAGCATTCACGTACCTCTGCTCTAAATCTCGTGAGTTTCAGTCACTGCCTTTATGCTGCCTCTAGGGGTTATCTGCTCAGTGGAGACATCTTCAGGTCCTTATTTCAATTGAATGTCTCTAGGCTGACCTTCCACTAATAACTGTGCAGGGGTGAAGGTGCTAAGCTCACTTCTTTTAATGAGTACAGGTAGGGTCCCCAAGGTGGATGACTTGGCCCAGTGTGAAAACAAGCTTCACAAAGTACAATATTAAAATGGGCCAAAGACTCAAAGACAGCCACAGTTGAGCAGCAGATAGGCCCAAAGCTCTAGGAGGCAGAACAGGCCCACACTTCACCTGAGAAAACAGAAGCAAGAGGAAGGAAATGGTGATAAGCCATAAGAGGCCATATGTAAAGTGGCCCTTTCAATGCCACCGAGGGTGCTCACTCATCATCAGACTGTTGGAATGCCTCCATCAGGAGAATGGCAGCCATGCCTCAGGGCATTGGGCTTCAAAGGGAGAAAACTATCTTCCTAAGGAAGACATGTGCTGCTTCCATCAGACACCTCCAGAAATCGGAATGTCAGCTTAGTGCAAAAGCCAGAACCTGGTTTCAGGACCCAGCCTTCTATACAAAAGGAATACCTATGAAGACCTTGACTCCTGGGTGTATAGCCTCTCTTCTGAACAAAGCTGCTGTGTACACCTGACTCTCTAAGGGCTTCTGGCAGTATGTCCCGGACTCCTAGCAACCTCACATTTTACAGTGTAATGTGGCTCCAGAGACCTCGGTTCAGAGACAGCAGTTCATCTGTCCTGGCGCACTGCAGCTTTTTACCTGAGAAGCATGCATCACCCCCCTAGGAGGTCAGGCTCTGGACTCGAAAGACAGTAGTGGTGGGAAGCTGGTCCTGGTGCAGGAATAAAGAACAGACCAACCACAACTTTAAATCAGTTTATTGACACTGAAACACAACACACTTGCCTCCCTGACACCCCCATCCCCCTCACTCACACTAGGTCTCTCCCCCTTCTCTCCCCTTAGAACAAGCTGTACCTTGGAAACAGAAAAGGGCGGGCCACCTCTGCAACCCCAGGCCCACCCCCAGGCCCTGGGGAGCAGGGTCTCAGGCACTATTCAGACCTGTGGGGGGGGGATGGTGGGGAGGTAGTTAGCACTACACTCAGCCAGGCAGAGGCATCCAGATTCCCCCCCTCAATCCCCAGGCCCTGAGTCGCTATTCCTCTTCCTCTCTGCTCTTTGTGACCCTAGGAAGGAGAGATGCTGGGGCCTAGGCCACGCAGCCAGTAGCAACAACTCCTGGCCATGATCTGAGATTGGAATTGGCTAGTCTTTTATAGGCCCAGGCACCCCAGAGAAAGTCCTGGTGGTGGGAGTGAACTTGAATGTCCCTATTCAAAATGCACTGATAACATTTAACAGATGACGCCAGTTTAACCAAATGCCAGAGTAACACTAAGCTGTAAAGAGGGGGTCAGACCTGCTTTCTCCAGGCCGGACACAAACGCACACAGAGAAGCCCAGGTGGAGTGTCAAAAAACAACTTGAGACACTTGCGCATGGGGCTGCAAAGCCTATACTCAGGAGCCCCCTGGGGGGACAGGAAGGAAGCAAGGAAAGAAAATACACAAGTCTTAAAAACCAAAAAGAAAGCCCAATAGCTGGGGAGCCTGAGCCTGACAGTGCTACCCACCAACCCGCCAGGTCTTGCCCCAGACCCAGATAGTCCCTCCCCCTCTAGGCAATGTCCTCCCCCTAGGCTAGATAGAGCACATCACACAGCGCAATTTAGAAAGCTTCTAATGCCAGTTCATAAACATCTTCATTTACTATTGGTGATTACATGTGAATAATATGTTTATACTGTTCTTTATGGAAAACAATTTCAACGAGTCAACTCCAAGAACACAATAGGCAACCCTCACCCTGAGCCCCACAGCGTCCTTCCCTAGACAGCGAGGAGCTCCCTCCTCTGTCCCAGGGCTGCCTAACTTCCCCTCTTTCCCTACTGTGGCTCTTGGGCAAAGCATCCTCTGACTATTAGTGCTCATTGGGCAAGTTCTGGTCCAGGGGGTAAACCATGAACATCACATCTGGCCGAGAGGGCACACAGGGATGGCCTGGACGTACAATCTCAAAGCCCAAGAAGCTGAAGGTCTTCAGGAGTGGAGCTGCAAAAGTAAGAGTGTAAAAAGGATTTTAATAAGAAACACAGAGGTAGGGTCATATGAAGGAAAAACCCAAAACAAAAATGGAATGAATAAGCACTGGTCCTTGACTAAAAGACCCTTAGGGCACTACCTTCCACGACTGCCCAAGTTTATGTGGCAAACTCAAGGGCCCACCCCACTGTATAGGAACCCCCTTTTCCCCTCCCTAGACCCCATTTTCTGGGAAGTAGGACTCAGGCTGCTTTAACTCCTCACCTCTGTCTTCCCGGCCCTTCCTGAAGCAGACGAAGACGTAGTTCACTTTCATCTTCTCTTCCGCAAACTCTAGCAGTGCTAACAATCTGCAAGGAAAGGAGAGTCAGGCCCACCACCACCTCTAGACTTTCCACCTACCTACTCACAAAAAAAGTCTTTTTTGAGGCTTACAGCCACATTATAGAGAAACTTCAGGGAGAAAGTTCCTAATGTCAAGACCCCAAGAGCTCTGAATTCAGAAAAAATAAGCTACAATCTTTAAGAAAAATATTTTTGGAGCCCTAGCCGGTTTTGCTCAGTAGAGCGTCAGCTCTTGAACTAAAGAGTCCTGGGTTCAATTCTCGTCAAGTGCCCATACCTCAGTTGCAGACTCAATCCGCAGCCCTAACTGAGGCACGCTGCATGAGGCAACCAATCAATATGTCTCTGTCTTTCCCCCTTGCTTCCACTCTCTAAAACTCAATGGAAAAAATATACTCGGGTAAGGATTTTTTTTAAAAAAAATGTTACTGGATTATCTCTTCCTGGAATAGGGGTTCTTCCTCTGACCAACTTAACTGATATAGTTCACAAGATAGTGTGGGGCCTAGGAAGAGAACCTAGCTTTTCAGGGGCCTTCCAAAGTTGCCAAGTTTGATAATGACCCCCTGCCACTGAGAGGGACTCTCTGAGCCCTAACACTGCCAAGAGGTTGGAGCCACTCAAGAGAACTCTGTCCTCGGGGCTGTTTCTCACATACCTGACTTGCTTGGAGGGCCTCGCCTATACAATGAAAGCCCATGGGACCTCTGAGGTTCCTGGCCTTTTGAACTGCACCACTGTATGGTGGCTCAAGGAGGATTTACTGTTTGCTGGGACAAGTGAACCATGGAGTGATTAATGACAGGGATTTGGTTAATGTGATAATGCTTTAATCATAACCTAGAGCAGGCCTGTTTTACTGGCTAAAAATAACCTGTTTCAAAATGGTACCTGCTTGGGAGGCCTAGAGCTAGGGAGGAAGGCAGATTCCCTACTGTTCTGTTCTCCCCAATAAGCATATCCCTTTCTCTGGAATGGGACCTCTTTCCCCAGTTGCTCCTTCCCTTCCCTCAGCCCTTGCTCCTTACCCTTCTTTGCTCCCATCAGCTAATACTCCATCTGGGATTTCTATAAACAGGCTCTGGCTGGACAGGACTGCATCCCAGGAAGAGACCTTCACCTCGGTGACCTCATACTGGAAGTGGACAATATGAGGTTTTCCATCGTTCACAGGGAGGTCCTGGGTCACAGTGAGCTTCTCGTCCTGGGAAGAGATTAGTCAGGGGCCATGTTACTACTGTTTCTGGCCACATCATAGGCTCCCCTTACCTGGGCGGTGCTGAGAGGCCCCTATGGTCAATCTCAGGGTGGCATGGGATTGAGGTCACCATGAAAATACAGAGCTAAACAGAGCCATGCTAGTTGACAGAGCCATCGCTCATTAGGCACTAAGGCTAGTTAATGTTGGCTAAAAGCCAACATGATAGGACGGGAAATATTTACCAAGTGCCCACTAGATGCCAAATGCTGTGCAAAGTGCTTTCCCATTTGTCAGTGGCCAAAGCAGCACGTGAAGTAGGCATATAATATCCCCATTTAAATATGAGATACTGGCCCTGACCGGTTTGGCTCAGTGGATAGAGCATCGGCCTGTGGACTCAAGGGTCCCAGGTTCAATTCCGGTCAGGGGCATGCACCTTGGTTGCGGGCACATCCCCAGTAGGGAGTGTGCAGGAGGCAGCTGATCGATGTTTCTAACTCTCTATCCCTCTCCCTTCCTCTCTGTAAAAAACCAATAAAGTATATTTATAAATAAATAAATAAATATGAGATACTGGGGGTTCAGAACACTTAAGCAACTGGCCAGGGCTCCACAGTAAGTAATGGCACAGTTAGCCAGGTCTCCCTAACTCAAAACCCATGCTTGCCCCCCCTCTCCCAACATCATACTTTTTCCTTCCCTCTGAAAGAGAGACATTAGAAACAAAATCTGTGTGAGGTGTGACTGGGACCCAGATTAACCAAAGCCTGCTTCTAGGTAGATTGCAGGGTCCACGTTGTGTCTTCTGGCCACAATCTCAGGAGACCAACACTCAGCTGCCCTACCCTTCAATGTCAGTCTTAGGGTGAAGCTAAACCAACTTCTAGGCCTCAATCACAGGGGAGCAAAAGCCATCAAGGGGCTGGCTGCCCAGCCCAGAGCATTCCCAGGCAGAGTCTCCGGGCTCTCTAAAGCCCCTGGGCTGTGCCATATGCTACCGGGGTGATAGGTGATTGAGATGTAAGGCGCCCTCTTCTTCATAAACCTCCCCCGTGCCCTCCCCACTGTCCCTCCCTTCCCAAGCAGGCTGGTAAGGGACAAGTCAGAATGCCAAGTGAAGAAGACAACGGGAAAACTGCTCCTCCTGGCCCTTGGTATTTCTCAAGAGAAACAGGAAGAGCTCTCACACCCTTCCAACTCCAGACCCTGAGCCGGCACTAAAGTGCTAACTGGCAAGAAGATGGCAGGGTGTTTGCTTGGTGCTGATATTCTTCTACTCTCCCCAGAAGCAACATAGCAGCCACAGTTCAGAGTCTTTCCCAATCCCCCTACTGGCCTGGCCTGAGTCCGATTAAGGGAAGTGATTGCTGTCCTTAAGCAACAGCGCAATGGAGTCAGAAGGCTCTGCTCCAAGCCTTCCGCCCGGATCCTCCTTACCTTATATATTAGAGCTGAGAGAGAAGGATCCCTGCCGCCCCCTCGCCCACCGGGGATCTTCGACAGTGGGTGAGGGGCATCAGGAGCACCACAGAGGCCCTGGAACAATGTGCCTGCAGCACTGGAGCTGGGGACAGTTACTCAAAGGCAAAATACTACTGCAAGAGATGGAGAATGTGAGAGTGAACACCAAGACAAAGATTTAACTCAATATCCCATCCCGATCCCTGCCCTGGCTCTCCCTAAGCAACTGCTCTAAGGCTACACCACTGGGCCAGTCCTTACGGCTTCAGCTTTCAGCACTACGTCTGCTCTTAAAGGGCAGGAACCCACCGTCCTGCAGAGGCACAGGGAGTCCAGCTGGATATGTGACCAGAAGAGCACCTGTTAAACAGATCTCCGTGGTGCTGCAGACCTTGGGAGGAACCAGATCCTGGCCTGCCTGCTAGGCTGAGCCCTATACCCTCCAGCAGCCCCTTTCCTTACCCAGCAGGGTCTCAGCAACCCCTGTGGCCAAATCACAAAGCCACACAATTACTTTAGGCTGGAGGGCACATGGGCCTCAGGAGTCACATGGGCTGGGGACCGCGCACTGAGGAACTCCCAAGGCTACTTTTCCAATGATGGCCTCCTCCCTGATCTAACAGAGTAACTGGACAGAAATAACCCAAATCCATCTAGGGTTAAGAACTAATTACATCCAGGGATTTGGCTCCCAGAGAGGAGGTGCAGCACAGTGCAGGGCATTATGGTACCTTGAGTATCAGGGCATTTTGGTGTGCCATCGAATGCTGGGCTTCCTTGCCTGCCTTTGCTAGAATCTGACCGGGCGTGGGAGTCTAGGCAATGTTTATGTGGTCAGAATGGATACTCAGGTGTGTATATATTGGGGGCTGGGAGGTTGCTGGGAAGAGACACACATGCTGGAGATGATGATTATCTCGGTGTGTGGCCTTACTGGCCACCATGATTTCTAGGTGGACTCAGCAGGGCTCCAAGTTTGCTCCGCTGCCTTCTTTGAATCCAATTTAATGGCTCCTTAGGCTGACATGTAGCTCAGTCCCCAGGCCAAGGGCAAGTGAAACAATGCAAGAGGTGAATTGTCTGTGCATATATACCATGATTCAGCCAGCTCACCCCACTATGCACATCTCTTCCCAACTGGGTGTTTAACGATGTCACGTCGGTAGCCTGAATCAACTATAGGGAAGTATTTACACCCCGGAAATCAACAAATGCTATAAATCAAGGCTTTCTTCCCCCCTGAAAACCAGTGGTAAAATAACATGAGGCACCGTTCTTCATTCTGTCCTTTGCTTTATATGGCATTGCATGCCAGAGTGGGGGTTTTCATTTCGGCTCAGGGTGACAAAGCTGAACTCACATCTAATCTGGCAATGGTACAATAACCAAAGGACCAGCCCCTTGAGACCCTCACTACTCAAGAGACCTGTGTAAGCATTCCAGCTGAGACAGAAGTCCAAACCCGTCACTAGTCTAGCTTGGCTCCTCTGTTCTCAAGGATTTCAACAAAGGGCCTGAAATGATACTTGGAAGTTTCACTGGGAGATGACATTCCCAGGGCAGTGTCAGTGGGCCCAGAAAAGCATCAATACCTGCGGGTGATAGACACATGTCCCACCTCCCTCCTCCGGAAGGTCTCGGGGTATTCCCATCTCCCGCCACTCTGGGCCTCATTGAGAGATACGAAGAACAGGGGCGTGACTGAGGACTGTGCTCCTGTTTTCAAGGCTGGGATTTATTTTCTGCTAGGGACAATGAGTTCTTAATAATCCCCCTTCCAGTGTGTTAAGGAAGAGGATTTCCCCCAAGCAAAGGCAAACACACAGCCCACATGATATTGTTTCCTTCTCATTCCCTAGTGACCACTTCAGGCCTCTGAAAAAAGCTGATTTGCTTGTATTGGTCAGTGGAGCTACTAAGTACTGGACAAACCTCCTATGGGGTAGACAGATGAGATGTGGCCTCATATACCAGAACTGTGTGGTTCACAAAACAACCAGATCCCCAAGGAAGGCCCTTGCAAGTCTAGAATTCTGGTGCTAGGTCACTTAACTTGAACAATCCTAGTTCCAGAGAAATAATTCCTCAATGGTTTTAGATGGGAGAGCTACATTCAACTCCTGACTTGCATTCCAACCACCATCTTAATTCTGAGCTAATTTTTACTTGCAAACGGCAGAGACAATGGAGCTAACCCACTGAAAAGTCCAGAATAAGGTGGGTTTTTCTTTTTATAGATTCAGAATCACCTCCATCTTCCTAGAATGAATCCCTAAGGCCTCCCTGTGTCTAACACTAATGTATAAGCTCGTGATATGTCTGATATCCTGATTTCAATCCTCTTCAAATAAATGCAAGAAGTCTATTCCATGGTCACAAATCATTTACTTCCCCAATCACACACAAGGATCCTGGGAACTCTCCTCCTCCTCCACAAAATCTACAGAGAAAGCAAGTGTAAGTGTGTATATAAGTAGGAGTGAAAGAATGTTTCAGGCCCCCACGTAGATATCCAGTTCCAGTTCAGAAGAGAAACAGCTGGGGTTTGGGCTGAGCTTAGGAGATAGATCACAATGATTATCTTCATCATATATCATAATAGATCTGTTTTTAGTAACTTGCTATGAATGGCAAATAGGTTTTTTACCTGATCAACATTTCTGATGTGAGAGAGGGAGAGGGGTACGAATGTGGTGGTTAAAGAAATAAAAGGGCATAAAATTGCCAGCAATGGCCTTCTCTTCTTATACTGACTTTAGTGTTCAAAGGGCATTGAGGCAAAATATGCCACCAACTTCAATAGAAAAAGTGGATCTGGAGGGGCTTCAGCACAAGAGAAAGTGGCTTCTAAACACAAGTCTTCCTGTCACAAGATCCAAACCAGGTTAGATTTCATATTCAGTTTAGTCAGGTCTCTACTGGTTCCAGTGCCCAGCTTTTTCCACTCCTTCCTCACATCCTGCTCGCTCCCCTAGGGGGCAGGACTGTTTAATCTCAATCACCAAAAGGATGATTTAACAAACTCAGTCTAGAGGCTGAAAAGATCATGGCTGATTAAGGAGAATCAAATGTATTAGACTGAACGCAAACATCCAGCAAAGCTGGTCCTGCTTTTGGAAAAGAAAAAAATATACCACACTGGAAATAAGGGTGTCAGGTATCCAAGTCAATTCAGAAGAGAGATGGGAGATTAGAGCTGATCTGTTAGTGCCTTTTATTTTCTGTTATTGGACAGGACCTTGGAAACACTCCTCAGGATACACACGAATGCTACCAACATACCACATCCTGCTGTCTCTAATTTTAAGCATTCTGTGACTGTTGTCTGAAATGTACTTAGCAGGTTATAATTTCATATACTGGCTACAGACAGGCAGTATATGGAGATGTATTCCTGGGGAATGCTGCTGGTAAATCAAATTTTTATCATTCAAATCCTATTTTTAAATCTCTAGGGTGCTTACTATTTAAAGAAAGTAACCTTAAATCTCTTGATAATCTCCTATCAAAATCACTTCTGTTGACTGTCATGTGTTTTGGTTTTGTTGGTGGTTTTTTAAAATTGATTTTTAGAGAGGGAGGAAGGGAGAAAGAGAGAGGGAGAAACATTGATGTGAGAGAGATACATCGATTGGCTGCCTCCCGTACGTGCCCTGATCAGGTATATGCCTTGACCAGAAATCAAACCCACGACCTTCCGGTGCACAGGACAACGCTCCAACCAAATGAGCCATACCAGCCAGGGTAACTGTCAGTTTTTATTTTTATAATTGCTGTGCTCAAAGCAAGGTATAGCCTGCTACATAAAGATTTAATGTAAAAGTAATTCTGTGGCTAACTTCTATTCAGCTTAATCTAACAAAGACTTGAAGTGATATTCTCCTTCCTATACTTTTGACCATGTTTTACTTGAATCAGTGGCTTGAGTTTGTTCAAGTCTGCACCCTTTCTCTCTGGTTTCTATTACATGTCAGAGGAGGGTCAGATGGCCTTGGTGTTACTACCTTGTGGTATCAAGTGAAAAGACATCAAAACCACATTCCCAAACATTCTGCATTCATTCCTCCTTTCTCCCCTTCTGACCCGTTCCTGTCTCTGGCTTCTTAGAACACTGCTGGGCCCTGACTCCCTCATACAAGCTGCTCTGACTCTGAGACTTGGAAGGTCTCTGATGACTAGTTCCTACACAAAGAGGGACAAACCAGGGTTGCCGACACACTTAGCTAAAACGAAATATGAAGAACGGTGGGAGGTGATGGCCACCTCCAGTCTAGTGTGTTTGTGTAGAGGCTGATTTCCAGCTGCCAATCCCCTTTCCATATGAGAAAGGGGCGCTGGTCAGCTGCCAGGCATAAGTCATTGCAGCAGGGCTGTGCTGTGTGCCAAAGGGAGGCTACATGCTAAGCATGATTTTAAAGAAAATGACATCACCACTCTGAATCAGACTGAGATCAAAACTGGGTTTTGGTTGATTCTCCACAAGAAACAACACAGTGGCAGCTAGAGTATCTGTGCCTCTGAGGTTTGCTTATTACATAGATGATACTGCTACATCTTCTGCCAAAGGTGGGCACAATTATGTTTGGGTCCAGAGGCTGGTGGGTAGCTAGGTAATCATGCTTTAAAATAAGACCTTAAAATTACATTTTAAGTACCCCAATCTATTTGTATAGTCAAATCATCACCCAGTTCCAGCCTCTTCCAAGGATAGAATCACTTCATTGTTTATATAGAATCAAAGGCCTAGGAAATGTTCTTAAGGCTTATCTGAAAGCAGTTTATCCTGCTGCTGCTCATGTTCACTTCAGGTAACAAAATTCTTGCTCACCTACCTGGCCATTTCTGGGCTATACAGCTATCCATTAGGCTTCATAGCCTTCCAAGCCATGGCCCCAACTGGAATCAACATGCATACATACTGTTTCAAAAAGCGATGGATTACTCCCTGCCCCCCAGAAATGGACATATGTAACATCATCCCTCTATCCTAATCATCAGTCCCCTTTTTTATATTTCTCAGCAGCTCTGAGGCTAAATTTGGATTTCTTGGCAGAGTGAGGAATTACTATTATTAGTTCACAATGCTTTCTGAAGCCCAGCTCCAATTTGGGGGGATTCCTGACTATACTACGAGTCTCTTTTTCTCCCCCTCTCTGGGGTGAACTTGAACACACATAATAGAAAAACCTGCTCTCCCTACCACCCCACATCCAACAAGCCATAGTACCAATAAATAAGGACTAACTAAACCAAACTCTTTTCAGGGAGAGAAAGAAATTCCATTACCAGGGAACTATGCAGTAAGATGCTCAAGGTAGCTCTGATGTGCTCTTGTGCTCTGTCCACCCCCAAGAAAAGCCACCTGAGGAAAGAACCAAATGCTTCCCCTCCAAGCCCATCAGACACAGACTGATCACATAGATATCCAGCCAAGGCAAGCTCTGCACACACTGTACGTCACAGGTACGAAGCAAGACTTAGACAGAGACTGTCTTCCCCGCCCCCACAGACCCAGGAAGAGAAAGGCCTCGCAGCTTGATTTCCTTGGGTTTAAACCTCGTGTTCAAACACTGTAATAAAAAGTGCTTGTACTTGTGTCTTCTTCCTTCCCCCACCGTCAGGACTTTGGACATTGTGGAGGTACTAATCAGAACACAACTGGAAAGGAAGAGCCTTGTTCTCAAAACATACTGCGGGCTCCTCTGCAACTGCTTCTTCCAGGAAACCAAGCCTCCACCTCTTGAGTATTTCACTGGAGCCAGGGAAGCTGGAAAGCCCATCCCCCTCACCTCCCCCCTCCGGCCCCCCCCTCCAATGGGAACTAAACTCTAGCCAGCTCCCTCCTCTGCGGATACAAAACACCAAGAACACTGAAGGGGAAGAACATCCGGCTCTTATCAGAATCCCCAGTTAGGCTCCACCAGGATTCCTTTTAGAGCAGAGTTAGAGGCAGGCCAGAGGCTGGGAGACAAGCTATGGAAACAGGATTGCCATAACTCAAAGAAACCAGACACCCTCACACACCACCCCACCCCCAGGCCAAAGTGGAGGAGCCAGATCCAAGGCCTTGCTCCCGCCCAGGCCCTGGCAGGCCAGCTGGCTCCTCCCTCCACCTGCCTGTCATACAGCCAAGCCCCTCAAATTACCAACACAAGCAAGGGCCCTGGAGAAAAGCAAGCCTGTTTTGCCACTTAGGAAGCTGGAAGGAATCTCTAAGTTAAGCAAACCCAACCCCCTCTTTTTACATGTAAGCACACTAGCTTAGCCAGAACTAAAACTCAGGTCTCTCAACCTCACGGTCCGTCCTGAGGACTCCAAAGAAAGCCTGCTGAGACCACACCACCTTCCACAGCCCACAGCCCAGACAAAAACATGAAGACCAGCAAAGAACGTTCTCCTCTAGGTTCCTCTGCCTCCCTCCACCTCTGACCTTCATTTCTGCCGGCTATCCTCAGAACACACAGCCTTCTCTACCACAAATAATACCTTTTGCATCCAGCGCAATCGGAATATACATCCACTTCCACCTCCTCAGCTCCAGAAGGGGCTGGGTTAGAGAAGATGGAGTAAAAGAGGGACTGCAAAGGGAGATGGACATGGAGAGTCTTGGAAAAGGAAAATGTAACAGCAGAATGGGGCTGTAGGTGGAGGGCTTGGGAGGCGGGGTAATGGGTCACATTGTACCATAAAAAACAAAACAAAACAGGAAATAAGGAGTGAACTTTCTTTCTGCATGTAGGGAATAGAAGTGTGAGGGCTAGGTAAGAGTTTGAGAACGAAAATGGCTACTGGCTAAGAACTGAATAAAAAGAGGTGGGTGAATTTAAAAGGCTGTGACAGGTATCCTGGGTATTTCCAGATAGTACCTGGGAAAGACTAAGGAAATCCCTGAAATCAAGGCCCTTTCCAGTTAAAAGGCTGACACCCACAAAAGGAATATGACGGGAAGGGTCTTCTGGGGAGGGGTGGGAGGCAGCTTTCTCAATCCTGGCTGCACATCAGAATTATCCAGGGAGCTTTAAAAATGTGTACAAATAAACAGGCCCCACCCTACACCATTTACACCAGGTCTCTGCGGTGGGGCCCAGGTGACTGATTTTTCAAATGTGCAGCCCTAGCTAAGAAGCAATGAGATACAAGAAACACTGAAGACCCAGCTGGACTGTTGAAGGACGGCAGTGCTGAAGGCGTGGGAAATGGCAAGCTCGAGGATGTTTTACTGAGAAAGAAACCCCAAGCTTGGGAGGAGCCTTGAGTGGTAACCGAAGCCCTACATGCAGAAAAGCAATAAGGGAGGCTATGTTGGTAAGAGGAACTATAAAGTCCAGTTTTAAACAAAGGCACAATTTAAGGAGGATTTGCAAGGAATGGACCTGCTTGCAAAACAATGAGGCCCAAGTGAGGGGCAGAGGCCATAAGGCAAATCTGGGGACAAAGGCTGGTATGGGGGACTAATGAGGTTCAGAGTCAATCTGGAGCTGGCAGCACAAATCTAGGGCAGAAAGGAGGAAGACAGACCCAAACTGTAAATGGAAGCCATTCTGATGTGTAAGAAGCAACTGGTGTTAAATATTGTGGGGCCCTAGCCAATCTGGCTTAGTGGATGGAGCGTCAGCCTGGGGACTGGAGGGTCCGGGGTCCACGGGCACATGCACGGGTTGTGGGCCTGGCCCCCACTAGGGGGTGTGCAGCAGCTGCCGAACAATCTCTCATCACTGATGTTCCTGTTGCTCCCTCTCCCTTCCTCTCTGAAATCAATAAAAAAAAAAAAAAACATATATATATATAAAATTGTGGGGAATCAGGAAATAATGGAACAGTTTCAGAGAAGAGTTTGAGGCAGAAACACAAAGCATGTTTGAGGAAGAGATGGCAGATAAGAGCTGCCTTGGAGAGAAAGAGGAGAAGCAGAGAAGAAAACTGAAGGATGAATTTTGCCTCTTGGAGCAGGAGGAAGCACGAATGATACAAGTTTAGAAAACCACTGTGCGCTTTCAAAACGATGCACAGCCTTTCTCTCCAATGAACAGGGGAAGGCAGGATCAGGGTTTGAGGGAGGAGACTTGCAAAGGCCCCGTGTCCAGAGCATGGAGGCACCGGAGGTGGGGAAAGAGGGTCAGCCTTCCATGGAAGCCGGGGTGGGTTGAAGTCTGTGATCTATTGCTTTAAAGATGGGGTTCAGATGGGGGGGAGTAAAAGTACAAGAGGAGCTCCAGACGGGAGTGTTTAATGGGCACGAGTGTTTAGAAGCGTGTTCGGGGGAACCCCACGAGAGGAACAGGGTGGAAGATAGGGGTCAGGTCCAAAGGGTTGGACAAATAAATGGAATGAGGCTGGGAGACAGGAAACATGGGGCCTAACTGGGAAAGGGGTGTTGAGGGAGGGAGGGAGGGAAAAGATGAAGCTGGAGGAAGGGATGGGGGTGGGGGCGACGGGTCCCGCTGAGCGCTGGAGGAGGCGGCCGGCCCTGCGCGGTGCGAGGGGCGGGGAAGGCAGGGGTCCGGGTGGAGGCGCCGTTTGAAGTGGGGACGGGACTCAGAGGAGGCGGGGTTAAGTGACTTAAACGGGGGGATGTGGAGACGATGGGAAACAATCTGGAGGATCTGGATAAGGGAAAACCCACTTTGGGGAATGGGGCGCCGTTCAGCGGAGCGGAAGGAAAATGGGGGCTTGACTGGAAGATTGAGTCCCGGCGGTTGGGGCTTCTCAGCGGAGGAGGCCCGGATGGGGGGGATGGGCAAGGCTGGCGGGAGGGGGCCGAGACGGAAGGAGGCCCCGCTGCGAGAGGCCCCGGGGCTCGGCCTGGGGTGGCTGGGCGGGGAAGGGTCCCAGGGGGGGCGGATGGGGCCCCGCGGGGGCGGGGGCGGAGGAGGCCGCCGGAGCAGAGGAGGGGAGGATGGGGGCGGGGAGCCTGGGCCGGGCCGTTACCTGTCCTGGGTGTTTATCATCCTCGGCGGCTCTGCTCAGGGTGGGAGGAGGCGGCGCAGGGAGTGGGCAGGTGGATGAGTGGGTGGGTGTGGGGTCGCGCGCGGGGCCGAGCTCTGCGGGTTAAGTCCCTGTCAGGCCGCGGGCGCACAGCCCTCCTCCAGCCTCGGCAAGCGCCTGCCTCCAACTGGCCCTCCCCGGCCGCCGCCGACGCCGCCGCCACCGCCCCGCCCCCAAGCGCCTCATCTGCATAGCCCCACCCAGCGCCGCGCGGTGTCCTGGGAAACTGGGGCCCACAACAAAGGGCAAAGCACCGCCCCGCCCCGCTTCCGCGCAGGCGCATCCCGGGCGGTAGCGGGAGGTGGGGGTCCGGGTGGGAATCGTTGCGGGACGGCTGTGGCTGCTGTGCCCGGAAGATACGTTGTATTTCAAGTAGAGTTTTCTAAGCTTTGAGCTGATCTAGACTCCTTGTGTGCGTGAAGCCAAGCCAGGGCTGTGTCATTTGTAGGTTCTGGGAGGATATTTATTAAACAAAATCTGAATGCTAAGAGTCCTAGACACATTATTAGCACCATTACCAGACTGAGCTCAGGCCCACAGAGCTCGGGTGCCTCAGCTCAGAATGCAAAGCAGTAGCCTCAGCTGTGAGCTGAGAGCAACAATCTCTGCACCTTGAAGGGGTATCGCAGGTCAGGTCAAAGCCTGACATTGTCTGGTGGTCATCTGTGGGTCAGGGCCACAGACCCCTGACAGCAGGGCTGGAAGGCACCATCACTAACTTGTTCACAGTCACCTCCATTCATTACCCCTGTGGTCCTTACCAAGAAGTCACAATCACTGGTGCAGGGACCTCTCGTCACAATCACTGCAGGCCACAATCAAAGGCTCTCAACACAATCATCCACATCCCGACTCTGTTCATGGTCAATCCCGAGTGTAAACAAGAGAGATGACATTATCTCAGAGCACTGTCACCTCAGATCCCATTCACTTATTCAATAACTAATTCTTGAACAGCTACTTACTATGTGCTCCAGGCATGTGCTGGAGCCCAGGAATACTCAGTGACCAACTAGGCAAAATTCCTGCCTCGATGTCACAATACGGCCAGAGGGAGAGAGACAGAAAAGCCATCACAATATGAGGTAAGTGCTCCATCTGAAGAAGACGACAGAGAAGGTAACGAGGGAATTAGGGATTCTTTATAGAAAAGGCGACCACCATCACTCCAGACCAGAGGTCACTATGACCCCAAGTTCATAACAGCCCCAAATCACAAATGTCTCACATTAGAACCCGCTCAGGGCACCATTGCTCTACTTGACAAACAACATGCTTTTGGTTTTTAAATTATGAGGAAAGTTTGGAGCTGCCAGACGAAGGCTTTTCTGGCAAAAATGGGAAGTGATAAATGATACCAGAACTGCCCAAATTATCACTAGATATTTAAGCCAGGCTGGTCCCATATTCTGGCTCACTTCAGCGGTTCTCAACCTGTGGGTCGCGACCCCTTTGGCGGGGTCGCCTAAGACCATCCTGCATATCAGATATTTACATTACGATTCATAGCAGGAGCAACATTTCAGTTACTAAGTAGCAACGAAAATAATGTTATGGTTGGGTTACAACATGAGGAACTGTATTTAAAGGGCCAGAAGGTTGAGAAGCGCTGCTTTGGATCTTCCGCCTTGTCCCCTTGGCTATTCCTACCCGCTCTTCCACGTTTGAGGTAGGAACAGTCTTACATATCAGAATTGAACAATTGAACCCAGCCCTGGTTCACTCCATCTCACAGTTCCAGAAACCTGGGCAATTTTCCTGGCCCCCAAGGCAGCTGGGATGGCTCATTTCTGCCAATCCATCCCTGGACAAGTAATCTTTTGGCCTGAAGAACAAGTTTTGATCGATCAATCAGAAAACATTGAAAACTAAATTATGTCAGTAATAGTGACCACTTAGTAAGCATCATGCTAAAAGCACTAATTTATAAGGCTCCTCACTCCCATTTTATAGATGAATGAAAACTCAGGGAGATTTTGCTAACAATTTATTTGCTCTAATTCAAAAAGCTAGCCCTAGCCGGTTTGGCTCAGTGGATAAAGTGTAGGCCTGCGGACTGAAGGGTCCTGGGTTCGATTCCGGTCAAGGCACATGCCTGGGTTGCAGGCTCAGTCCCTAGTCTGGGGTGTGCAGGAGGCAGCCGACCAATGATTCTCTCTCATCATTGATGTTTTTGTCTCCTCTCCCTCTCCCTTCCTCTCTGAAATCAATAAAAATATATTTAAAAAAAGAAAAAAGCTAATACGGTAAGTGGTAGAGTTAGAATTTGGACCCAGGGTTGCCTCACCCTGTACTTTGTCTGGACTTAAATGGTGGAAGAGTGAGGAGGCCTCTGCCACAGCTGTTTGAAGGGGTGGCCACCCTGATGGCTGCCTGGCAAGCAAGCGATAAAAATGGAGCCACCTTCCTATAACCTATGCTTTCCACTATGCTAGCCACTAGCCACGTGTGGCTGTTTAAATGTAAATTAATTAAAATAAAGCTAAAAACTCAGCTCCTCAGTCCCATTAGCCACACTTCATGTACTTAATAGCCACATGTGGCTAGTGGTTATGGTATTGCACAGTGAAAATGTTTCCATCACCACAGAGAGTTCTGGACAGTGCTCTGTCCCATCAATCCCACGTCCCTACTGCATTTACTTCATTCATCACTCTGGCAACATGCCTGCCCTGATCCCAGCTCCCCGTTTCCCGCCACATCCTCCCGCTGTGCCCTCTGCAACCTGTGATCAGCAAATTCTTCCATATCTCAGCCTTTTCTCAGGATGCTGCCTTCATCTCTGGCCTGACCTGAAACCTGGCTCTCCCTTAAGGACACAGCTTCTTTAGCAGCCCTTTTAGGTGGATGCTATTTTCCTCTCGTTCCCACTTCCCTCAGTCAGGGATACATTTTCTCCCGATACATTTTCTAAACCCCTCCCTTCTACAGTGCTGCCCCTCCTTCCTACAAAACCCCTGTTTTGACTCTTGGCTCACTGCCCCTCTCTCCACCCTAAATTTTGTTTTATTTGGTGAGCTCAGCATCCATATGATGGCCTCTCCAACATCCTCCTCTCACTTCCTTGACCTCCTCACCCCAGCAATATTTTCCACACCACAGCAGCTGCCTGCTCCTGTAGTCACACCCTCAACTTTGTTTTCACCAAAAACCATACTTGTTCCAATATGTAGACTCCCTGACCACCTTTTTTTTTGTTTAATTTTTAAAATTTATTTGAGACAGAAGAAGGGGTAGGGGAGGGAGAAAGAGACATTGAGTTGTTGTTCCACTTAAGTATGCATTCAATGGCTGTATGTGGCCCTACCGAGGATGGAACCCTCAATCTTGGCATATCGGGACGATGTTCTAACTGACTGAACTACCCGGCCAGGGCAACCTTTTCCTTAATTAAGCCTCCTTCAGTCATTTTTTTAAAAATGTATTTTATTGATTTTTTACAGAAAGGAAGAGGGATAGAGAGTTAGAAACATCGATGAGAGAGAAACATCGATCAACTGCCTCCTGCACACCTCCAACTGGGGATGTGCCCGCAACCAAGGTACATGCCCTTGACCAGAATCAAACCTGGGACCCTTCAGTCCACAGGCTGATGCTCTATCCACTGAGCCAAACCGGTTAGGGCATCCCTCAGTCATTTTGTGCCCCTTCTCATGAGCTCCCATCCCTTGCCCTCACTAAATTCTCACTATTCATTGGCCCTAGTTTTTTTGTTCCTTCCTTTTAGCTTTACTTCCATTATCCATCATTATAACCACTCCCTTGCCCATCTCCTCCCTTGGTGCTTGCCTGGCAAAACCCTTAATCTGGGTAAACCCACCATCTGCCTCCTCAGTGCTATTGCTAAAGCAAAATCACTCCACCAGGCAGACTGTCTTCATTCCACGTTTGCCATCCTACCCGCAAATGGCTCTCAACAGTGCCTGGGAACTCCTGCTACATTTCTCCAATACGTTTGCTTTTCCACTCTCTAAGACAACCTGTATATCTAGTCTCTCTCTGCAGAACCTTTAACCCTCATCTCAGCAGATGACCTAGCTTCAAGCTTTTTTTAAATTGATTTTGAGAGTGAGAGAGAGAGAGAGAGAGAGAGAGAGAGAGAACCATTGATATGAAAGCACAACATCGATCGGCTGTCTCCATGCCCCCTACCAGGGATCTAGCCAACAATTGAACCAGCAACCTTTTGGTGCACAGATGATGCCCAACCAACTGAGCCACACTGGCCAAGGGGTAGCTTCATACTCCATCCCCCCCCCCGAGTTTTATTGAAATATAATTGAAACATAATATCTTATTAGTTTTAGGTGTACCACATAATAACTAGATGAATATATCTCCCTCTAGCTTCTTATGTTACTGAGGAAATAGGAAATAGAAGGGGAACTTTCTCTTATTCCTGACGCAACCTGCAAATCTATCTGCCTCTCCACCCACCTGTGTCTCTCCCTTCCCTTGTCTGAGAATGCCTCACCTCCTTTACAAAAGACCAGCTAATCCCTCCACAGAAGTGAGGGGCCCATCCCTGCTCCTCTTTTCAAGAACCTGGCTCCTGCCCTGATCAGTTTGGCTCAATGGATAGAGCAATGGTCTGCAGACTGAAAGGCCCCAGGTTCGATTCTGGTCAAGGGCATGTACCTTCGTTGTGGGCACATCCCTGGGAGGGGGTGTACAGGAGGCAAGCTGATCGATGTTTCTCTCTCATCGATGTTTCTAACTCTCTATCCCTCTCCCTTCCTCTCTTTAAAAAAATCAATAAAATATATTTAAAAAAGAACCTGGCTCCTACAATCTCATCTTTCCCTCCAGCACACAAGCATGCTCTCCCATCCTTAAAAAATAAGGCGGCCATTCTGAACAAAGAGTTTGGCAGTTCTTAGAAAATAGCCGTGCAACCAGTACATGACCCAGCAACTGTACTCATGGGCATTCATCCCATAACATAAAAACTGTTTAAATAAAAAAACAAAAACAACTCATGCAAGTATGTTCATAGCAGCCATGTTTATAATAGCAAAAATTAGAATCAGCCCAGATGTCCTTCAGCAGGTGAACAGTTAAACAAACTGTGGTACATCCATACCATGGAATACAACTAACAATTTTTAATTTAATTTTTTAAAATATATTTTATTGATTTTTTACAGAGAGGAAGGGAGAGAGATAGAGAGTTAGAAACATCAATGAGAGAGAAACATCGATCAGCTGCCTCCTGCACACCCCCCACTGGGGATGTGCCCACAACCAAGGTACATGCCCTTGACCGGAATCGAACCTGGGACCCTTCAGTCTGCAGGCCGACACTCTATCCACTGAGCCAAACCGGTCAGGGCTCAATTTAATTTTTAATTTAAAAAATAATATATATAATGTGATAAGTGTACCTTTAGGTAAAACCATATATGTAAATACAATAAAAACGTATTTAGCAACAACAAAATATGAGTTACGCTACAGGGCAGAAGAGTATTCTAGTCCCTAGGCACTGCCCTTGCAACTCCAGGGAACGAAACCAGGCAAGTCTGAAGAGAATATGTGATAACAGGTAAGACAGAGGCTGACAGATAATCAGGGGACCCTGTTTAGGGACTGCGTGTCAATAGGATCTCATGCAAAAAGCTATGTGGTGCCATGTGATTCAGACCAATCTGGGCTTGGCACTGGCTGGCTGTATGACTTTGGACTAGTCAGTCGCATGGCTGCTGAGGGCCTGTCTCCTCCTCAGTGAAAAACAGGGACCATGGGCCCTGCCCTCCAAGACTGCAGGGGCAGAGTGGGGGGGGGGGGGGACATTAAATAGTGTATGTGACAGCATCTACTTTCAGTGTCTAGAAAATGTTCCATAAACGTAAATTCAGTCCTACTTCTCTGTATAAAAAATCTGCTCTCAGCCAAGATCAGATAAAAAGCTAATTTATAATGATAAAATTCATCATTGCTTACTGACGTTGCTCACAAAGAAAAAGAGAGCGAGAGAAAGGAGAAGTAAAAGGAAAAAAAGATACATCATTGACCACTTTTAGAGAATTTGGAGAATCCAACTCATTTTCCTGAACTTTGGTAGATAAAGGGAGAGAACCAGGCCAAGCATTTACTCTGCCTTTAGTGAGCTGCGCTTTAGGTTCACAACATTATTGATGTGAGGTCGTTCTTCTGGACCCTGGTAAGAGTAATAGACAAGCATTCAACTTGATTTCCTCACAAACATGCCTCAAGGTAACCAATTAGGTAAGAAATGAAGGAGGAATAATAAAACATCAACATTTCACAAACCCTAACTGCGATCGATGGATAAATCACCAATAGCTGTTAAAGTTACAGAGGAGGGAGACAGAGCGATTGTGTATCCTTGATGAAAGGGTTCATCACCTATGAATATTCCAGACAAAAACCTTAACCTGAATCGGAGTGAGCTTTCTAATGAACTGCAGTTTACAGAAAACAAAAGGAGAGAAAAGAATGCAATCAGCAAAATCTTGAATATAGGAAATTTCTAAAGGAAAAAAATCTCTCTTCACCGAATGGGGTGGGGTGGGTAGGATCTATAGATTCAAACAGATTTAAGAGACTTAGCCACCAAATGGAACCAGCGTGATCTTTTTTGGATGTTAACTAAAGCTGTAGAGATAATCATTTCACAGTACATACATAGATCAAAGCATTATGTTGCACACCTAAAACTAATACAATGTTGTATGTCAATTGTACCTCAGTGTTTAAAAAGGAAATAATTATTCTTGTTCTAGGTCTAGTTGTTTTATAAAGAATCCTTATCTTTTTTTTTTTCCTTAAAAAATATTTTTATTGCCAGAACCTGTTTGGCTCAGTGGATAGAGCGCAGCCTGCGGACTGAAGGGTCCCAGGTTTGATTCTGGTCAAGGGCATGTGCCTTGGTTGAGGGCACATCCCCGGTGGGGGGTATGCAGGAGGCAGCTGATCGGTGTTTCTCTCTCATCGATGTTTCTAACTCTCTATCTCTCTCCCTTCCTCTCTGTAAAAAATCAATAAAATATATTTAAAAATATTTTTATTGGTTTCAGAGAGGAGGGGAGAGGGAGAGAGTGATAGAAACATCAATTGTGAGAGAGAATTGATTGGCTGCCTCTTGCACGGCCCCTACTGGGATCAAGCCCATAACCAGGGCATGTGGTCTTGACCAGAATCAAACCTGGGACCCTTCAGTCTGCAGGCTGACTCTCTATCCACTGAGCCAAACCAGCTAGGGCTAGAATCCTTATCCTTTAGTGATACACACTGCAGTATTTATGAATGAAATGAAATGTCTGAGGTGAGCTCCAAAAAAACACAAATGAGAGAAGACATGGATAAAAGCAGTAGCTATGAGTTGATGACTGTTGAACCGTGCTTTTAACTTTTATGTATGTTTGACATTTTCCATAACAAGAATTTAGAAAACAAATAATAACAGCAACAACAACAAATCTTGCTCTGTACCAACCTGACATCCACTCCACTACTCACACGGGCTGCTCACGTCTGGACCGCCTCTGGCCCAGAGCGAGCTTCCTGTCCTCCTGCCTGACTCAGGAATGCTCCATAGAGTTCACCACACTGCTTTCCTCTTGGGACACTGTCCTCTCTTCTCCTCTATGGCATGGTCTTCTCCTGAGCAGCCTCTGGCTGCTGCTTCTCCATGGCCTTTTCCACTTTCACCAACTCTACCTGCCCTCTATGTCCCTGGATGATCTCGTTCATTCGCATGAATTTATATATTACCCATGGTCTGATGCTTCCCAAACCTGTGTGTCTAGCCTAGAATCCTCCTTTAAGCTACAGACATGCAGGCACTATGACACGGTCAGCCTGGCTCTAACCTCACATGCTCAAATCCTTGATTCCACATCGCCTCAAACCTGGTCCTTCCTCAGGCGTCCCCTTCTTTCCCAACTCCATAAACTCCGTTACTGGCTGCTCAGGCAGACACCTAGTTGTGGTTAGAATTCCTTTCTTCCCTCACCCTCTTCTCTTCTCATCCAACCCATCGTAACAAGTCCTGTCATTTCCGTCTCCAAAATGGTCACATTTATTCTCCATCTTTCCCACCCTGATCCCAGCCACCACCATCTTTGCTCGGAAGTCTACGGCCTCCTCGTGGTCTCCTTTTCTTGCTCTCTTCCAATCCACGCCCCTCAAAACTGCCAGGCAATTACTATTTTAAGAATTTTTAAAATGTAGACGGTGTCGGTATTGTGCTTTGAGCTCTCCAAGGGCTCCCCACCTCGTTTGCCATGAATCCAATCCCTCTCCTCTCCTGCCTTTTATTGTGGGAAGACTGTATTGTGGGAAAAGTCAAGGAACATTTGGTGAAGCCGGAAAGCTCACAGTAAAGCTGGAGAGACATTGTTTACATGAATGAAACAAATAGGAAGCAATTAGTGCAAAAGTGTGTTGCTCGGCTGCGAGTGGAGGAACAGAGAAGAACTGGGGTCAGCTTCTTTGCTAATAACAGACACAACTCAAATACCACCTTTACCAGGTGGAAACGAAGCACTAAACAAAGGTAGAGCTGAAGGTCCTAAAAGGCCAAGCAAGAAGACTCGGACACCAAGGGCTGCTCCCTCCCAGGGTTAGGCCAAAGCTGTGCTTGGGACTGCGGGAGGTTTCAGAAGACCTTCCTCCCCCTTCACTGGCCATCAACCGTGGACACGGCCCAGGTGCTCTCTGTGCTTCAGTTTCTCACCTGAATTCTGAAGCTCTTCAGGACTCTTTCTTGCTCTCAGGACTGTGTAGGTTGCCACGTGGCTGCTTTTATACGGTGGTGCTACACAGGGGCAGAGTCACTTAAGGGATGAAATCAAATGTTAGGGGAAAGAGACTGGTGTCCAGGACCATGGCACCTGTGTCCTGGGACCACGCTGGGTGTGGCAGGAGGAGGGAATGAGGACGGGCCTGTCCTTACCTCCCAGGGTCTGGCCTTTATCCCGCTGGTCACTCCCTCCCGCAGGATCCCAGGCTTTTAGATGTGGCAAGGTCAGTGAGGCGCCCTGCCCCTTGGCTCCCTGAGCAGGAAATGCCTGGCGGAAGGCAAGACCATTAGAAGCACTAGAACCAAGAGGGAACAAGGGGCAGGACATTATTTTAGACCAACAGGAAAAACAAAAGTAGGGGTTGTCACCAACTTCCCAGCCCCAGAAATTGGGAATGACTCGTAACTCCTTTCCGCTCCCCTGAGAACGGCCCCACAGGCCTGTGAGCACTTCGTCCCTGCCCGTAGGCTGAGACGGCTCAGCCCGGAGAGAAGGAGCCCTCGGATCTGCGTGCTCCGGTCCAGCCCTGTCTTCTCGGCACCGGCTCTCACCTCTGGAGAAAAACCAGGAAAACAACGACTCTTTCTTCCCACCCACTTTCACTAGCCCAAATCCCCACAAAGCCTGGCTTCAGCCCATTATACCAGGAATTACACCCGAGTGGGAGTGTGGTCCCCACTGGCTCCTGCATAGAGCTAGGGAAGGGGCAAACCTAAGACCTGGGAAAGAGGCCGGCCCGTGTGGCTCAGCTCCAGGCCACAGCACATGCCCGGGCTGTAGACTCGATCCCCAGTCCGGGGTGTGCAGGAGGCCGCTGATCCATGATTTTCTCTCTTCGTTGATGTTTCCACCTCTGTCTCCCCCTCCCTTCTTTGAAATCAAGAAAAATACACATTAAAGAGAGAAATGGGGAAGAGTTGTCAGACGTGAAGTTTCACAGGGATGGCGAGAAGGTAGGGAGACAGGTTGAGGAAGGCCGACCTTCAGGGAAATGAAGTGAGAGGGCGGGTGTGGGGGGGGTGGGGGGGGGAGTAGGGCAGCCAGGGAGTCCACAGGCTGCCAGCGGCCCTGGGCTTTGTGCCCGGTCTCTGATCTGCCGCATTGTTCAGCTATTTCCTTCCCCCCCCGGAGGTAGTAAGCAGTAAGCGTGTGGAAGGGACCGTGAGTGTGCGTGTGCACACAGGGCCAGGAGTAAATGGAACAGGGTGGAGCTTCCAGGGGGGTGGGGGGAGACCTTGCATCCATTCCCATGACCAGCTGCCCTTCCGGCCACCCTGCGACCGCGTGGGAAAAGGCCTTGGGAGTGCTGGGACAGTGTGTGTATGTGTTTTCATTTGTGTCTGCCTGCCTTGCCTTGGCTTCAGTCACAGGACAAAGCCCCTTGAGAAACAGTCACCAGGCTATGTTCCCACCGGGCTCTGCCCTGGGAGAGGCAGAGGAACCGCCCAGCGCCCGAGAGAAGGGCTCTGGGGCCATAGGTCCAACTCCCTGGAGGAGTCTTGGCTTCTGGTGAATCTTGATGGGCTGACTTCCTGGACTCAGGAGGATGCAAAGCGCCCGCTTCCTGGCAGTCCTCTGTTACCAGCTGGGTGTTGGGAAGCGGGTGAGAATCGGACACGAGGAGTGAAGTCAACCATTCCCACAGCGTCTCTCTAAGGCTGGCCTGCGTGGCTCAGAGCCCGGCCCGTGTGGCTCAGTTCCAGGCCACAGCACATGCCCGGGCTGTAGACCCAGTCCGGGGTGTGCAGGAGGCAGCTGATCCATAATTTTCTTTTTCTTTTTTCTTTTTTTTAAAATATATTTTATTGATTTTTTTTTACAGAGAGGAAGGGAGAAGGATAGAGAGTTAGAAACATTGATGAGAGAGAAACATCGATCAGCTGCCTCCTGCACACTCCCCACTGGGAATGTGCCCACAAGGAATGTGCCCACAACCAAGGTACATGCCCTTGGCCAGAATCGAACCTGGGACCCTTGAGTCTGCAGGCTGACGCTCTATACACTGAGCTAAACCGGTTAGGGCTGATCCATGATTTTCTCTAAGAAGCCCAGCCTCCTCATCACCACACAGATCTTGGAGCCAAGCGGCATGCCAGAGAGCATATCGTGGCCCGGTGTTCTGCCTTCAGGCGGAAGCCATAAAGCAGAGATCACTAACTAGCAGCCTACAGGCCAAATGCATCCTGCAGATTTTAGAGAGAGAGGAAGGAGGAGGGAGAGAGAACCATCTACTGTTGTCTCCTGCACGCTTCCTACTGGGGATGGAGCCTGCAACCCAGGCATGTGCTGACGGGAAATGGAACAGGGCCTCCTGGTGCATGGGTCGACGCTCAACCACTGAGCCACACCGGCAGGACCAGCTGCTGTTACTTATCACCCTTGCATGATCATTACATAGTTTTTTAGTATCCTTATCACTATAAAAATGATGGCATAAAAGAAACAGGGCCACCTGTTTCTGGAGAGAATATTTCTACTCAGCCAGGCCTATCCATGAGCAAATGAAGATGGGATTTAGTGTCCTTTCACCACCTTTCCCCCACAATTTCCTCACCTTCCAGTGACATGTGCTTACTGCCACCTTCTCACAATACTACACCACAGCGCTAACTGGTTTGGCTCAGTGGATAGAGTGTCGGCCTGCAGACCCAAGGTTCCCAGGTTCGATTCCAGTCAAGGGCATGTACCTTGGTTGCGGGCACATCCCCAGTAGGGGGTGTGCAAGAGGCAGCTGATCGATGTTTCTCTCTCATCGATGTTTTTAACTCTCTATCCCTCTCCCTTCCTCTCTGTAAAAAATCAATAAAATATATTTTAAAAATATACGCCACAGACTCTGAGCCAAAATTACTTTCTATACCTCCCTTCACCCCTCACCCCAAAATAACAATTATCATTTTCTCCGTGAGCAAATCCCAGTTGCAAGGCATAAAGGAGGAATGCCTTGGAGCAATCCCAGCTCATCCCCAGCCCAGGTTGCTTAGTGACCTTGTAATAAAGCTGAAACTCCTTAGCTGGAGAAGGCCCTCACACAGAGGCCTGTGACCTGTGCATGTGGATACATGAAAACACAGCTGATGGAGTTAGCACTGAAAACCAAGGTCATATCTGGGAAGTTAGGAAGGGGCCCGAAATGGAAGTGTGGTCCCAAGCCTATCCCTAAAGCTTTAAATTCTTATAGGGAGACTGTATGATGCATAACTTGCATAATTAAAATAAATAAGAAGCAGAAATGCCTCAGCCTAGTAAATGTTAGTCTCACTCTAATTTACCTTTCCAGCTAATCTCAGATTACGACCCATCTTAAACTAGTCCACTCACAGCTCCCTGAACATGCCCTATGTCTGCTTGCATACCTCTTCTCTCTCTTCTTCCTACCAGAATGTCTTTCTCCTCCTCCTCCACCCAGCCAAACCCAGCCCATCCCTAAGACAGAAATCTTTCAGGAATTTAGCTCATGCACACCCTACACAAAATTGTAAAATTATGTACCCCTCAATAAAGCTGGCTTTTAAAAACTATATTCTCTTGAAAATGTTTAAATTTAAAAAATTTCCAACTATATTTAAACAGCTGCAACAGATGTGATGTCTAGTGTACCAGTGTAGGACTTTAAAAAACATACTAAATGTCGCACAGAGACTTGATAGCCGTCATCAACCATTTGTAAAATATATAAGCAAACTCTTTTCCAACAGAGGAAAATTTACATCATTGCAGTTTCTCCTTGAACTCATATTTTCTTTCTACTTCCCCCACATAATGTTACACTAATGTAATATAAGTTTATGTTTGGAAATATCAAACCATATGTCTCCATCATAAAAATATATATAAATTAAAATATTTTTAGTATTATTTTTTTATTCATAAGGATCTAGATTTAAGATTTTCTTCTGGATTGACTCATCATTACATTATTATAAGTTCACTGTGAAAACAACATAAATATATTTGAAATGTGGACAGAGAATAAACATTAGAAGTAAAATTGTACAAGAAATACAACTCATATTTGGGTATGTACATGCTGGAATGAGAATGATCGGCATTAATTTTACTTCCATATTTAATTTCTATAGATATTAATGCTGAGAAATCTGGCTCATATAAATAAGAATAAGGGAATGGAAGAAGTCTGGAGACCCACACAATACCACCTGCAGGTGACAACTGAATTTTTTTCACCTCCTTCAATTGCCAAAAGCAAAATATTGGGAAATCTTTGATTTGCAAGAGGATGTATTAAATGGTGCTTTTCAGCCATTCACTTTCTCAATATTGAAATCAATATTTGATTTTAAATATATTTTTATTGATTAGAGAGAGAAAGGAAGGGGGAGGGACAGAAACATCAATGATGAGAGAGAATCATTGATCAGCTGCCTCCTGCAACACACCCCACTGGGGATGGAGCCTGAAACTCAGGCATGTGCCCAGCCCGGGAATTGAACTGTGACCTCCAAGTTCATAGGTCGACACTCAACCATTGCACTGCACCGGCTAGGCTGAAATCACTATTTTAAATTACTTATTTGGAGCCCCAGAGATTTTTACACATCAAAACAACACAGCAAAGTCAGATTTAGGATGGAGAAGTTCTTTGTATAGTATAGGCTAAATTATGCTGCACTAACAAGCAAATTCAGAATCTTAGTTGCTTAAACCGACAAAAGTTTTTTTTCCCTCTCCCCCCAACTCTTACCCCCAACTGAGTTGGAGAGTTTTATTTTGTTTTGTTTTTCTGACCCATGCCATCGTCACCCAGGGGTCCAGATTTCGCCATCTGAAATGTTATGTCACCGTGGCAGAGAGAAGGTGAGGAGGAGAGTATACACTGGCTCCGAAATGCTTCCATTGAGAAGGGCACACTTTTGCTCATATTTCATTGGCCAGAGCAAGTCCCATGGCCACACCTAACTTCTAAAAGGTGGGAAAGTACCCGACAGGAAAATGGGTGAACGGCACCCATGAATACCACACCTTTCTTTTGTAGAATGGGAGGCAGAAATTTGAAGATGAAGGGAAGAGAGGCATTCTCAGGCACAGAAGCATGCAGACTGAACATGTGTTCTGGAAACAGACTCCCTTCAACTGACCCTGCCACCTATGCTTAGGAACCTTTTGTATCTCCAGGAGTATGCATGGCCCAGTGTGAAGACCACCGCTGCCTAGGTGCCTGCACCGACCCTGCAGATTCAGGGATTCACCTGGGTCCTGCTGTCACTGTTGCTTACTGGCCAATATCCATTTTGAAGCTACTGGGAGTTAGTTACCTATTTATTTATTTAAATATATTTTTATTGACTTCAGAGAGGAAGGGAGAGGGAGAGAGAGATAGCAACATCAATGATAAGAGAGAATCATTGATCGAGTGTCTCCTGCACGCCCCCTACTGGGGATCAAGCCTGCAACCAGGGCACGTGCCCTTGACAGGAATCGAACCCAGGACTCTTCAGTCTGCAGGCTGATGCTCTATCTATCCACTGAGCCAAATAAGCTAGGGCAAGTTAGTTACGTTTTTATATATATGTATAATATTTTCTTACAACCTGTGGTCTCTTTAAAGATGGGAGCCAGCCCTAACTGGTTTGGCTCTGTGGACAGAGCGCAGGCCTGCAGACTGAAAGGTCCCAGGTTCGATTCTGGTCAAGGGCATGTACCTTGGTTGCGGGCTCATCCCCAGTAGGGGGTGTGCAGGAGGCAGCTGATGGATGTTTCTCTCTCATTGATGTTTCTAACTCTCTATCCCTCTCCCTTCCTCTCTGTAAAAAATCAATAAAAATATATTTTAAAAAAAGATGGGAGCCATATCTGCATGCTTTTATACCCCGCACACTATTTAGCAGATGGTCAGGAAATATATGAGCTCTGCCTGATGGCTGAATCGGTTGCTTTTCTCTATGTGCTTCAGTCTCCTCATCTATGAAGTTGGAATAACAAGGCTAGCCCTGCCCATTACAACTGAGATGACAGTAACGCTCTCCAGTCCCACTCTACTTCGTCTGCCAGGAATCAGCGTCTTGACACTGAACTTCTGAAACCCTGGGTGTCATGATAAGCCTCCTGTGGACAGTGCGTCTAGGCAGAATCAGTGACTGCTGGGTGGCTGGGGGATATGGGAGGGGTGTGTGTGTGTACGTGTGTGTATGTGTGTGTGTGTGTGTGTGTGTGTGTGTGTGTGGATGTGGAGGAGCTAAGGGCAGGAAGTCAAGGTAGAAAGTTGATCCTCTGATCTAGAGGTGAGGCAATAGCGCCCTCTGGGAGGCGAGACGGAATAGGGAGCCTCACTACACCCTCAGGGAACGACCCAGATGCCTTCCTGAACCCCCAAATATGGATTCAAGATAGACCTGTAACCTTGGCAGAGAGAGGGCAATCACAAACAGTCCTCACTCTTGCCAGCCAAAACCAATCGTTTCCTACATCCAACTCTGCCCCCTGGTGGCTTCTGGAGGCATTGCCAGTACATTCTGGTTCCTCATAGGGAAATCATGGACTGATCCGGGTGAAGAAAATATGGCCAAAGCTGTAGAAAAAGAAGGAACAAAGGAGGGAGAGGACAGGGGCATATACATGGATTGGGGCAGCTGAGAACTTGGGGTCGGTCTCTGTCCACAGACTCACTGCAAAAAGTGAGACACCAGAAGAAATCTTTAAGTTGCAAACCAACAGCACATGAGTGGGTTTAGCCCATGCAATGGTATTAACATTGGTTTTGTTAGTTGTTAACATCTGATATCAGGAATTTTCATATTAAATGTGACTGTCCAGCTTTTCTTGAAAAATCAAAACATCAAGGGGCCCCATCCTGTGAGCAGCAGCTGTCCGGAGCTGAACTCAAGCTGCTGGCCCTTTCAGTGGGGCTCAAGGTCTCCTGCCACCCAGTCACCCAGGCTGCCCCCTCACTCCCTGCCCCTGCACTAAGGCTTGGCATTGAGCAAGGGCAAAAAATATCAGGACTGGCCAACCAGTCGCCCATGCTTGACCTGCCTCCAGAACATCCCCACTAACATCTGGAACATGCCAGAACCTCCAGCACGTACTTAAAGACCTCTGAGGACAAGAAGGTCATCGCCTATTAAGTAAGGCAGCCCACTGCACCTTTGGGTAGCTCTGACTGCTTTCACAAGGTGGGAACCTCCGTCGAGGTTGCATTCCCATGAAGACATCTGTCCAAAGAGGAGAAGAGACCTGTTTGCAATGTCTCGCAAACGTGCGTGAAGTAGCCAGTTAGCAGCCACAGGTTAGGTACCACCAAGTCCCCTAGACATGCTGGTAAGTGATGATGGTGGGACCGGCACCCTAATGGAACTACCAATCTCGGTGGGGCCCAGCAAGGCTTAGGCAGAAGACATCAATGCCTGGCAGTGCTGCCGGATATGGTGACACCTGGGAATAGTGCAGTTAAAAGGAACAGCCCAGATTGAGCTCACAGGGAGCTGTATCCATGACATTCCAGTGGGCAGAGTCTTCGTCATGGGGGAAATTAGACCTGTAAGCTTGGAAAATATCAACTGTGGTTATTAAGCTCTGTGCCGTTAGGAGTTTAATTTGCGAGACAGAAGGGCATACAGGTAATTGACTTGATCTTCTATGAAGCCATGAGTCAGGACGCCTGAGTTTTATGTCAATTCTGCATCTGAACTTTGGCACGTGTCTTTGCCTCAGAGGGCCGAGATTTCATCTGTGAACAGGGTTGAATCAAATTTCTTAGGGCCTCATATTCACTTTTGTATCCCCTAGTGCTGGCACAGGGACGGGCTATCTAGAATATAAACTACATACAAATCCAGTAGGTGCTCCATAAATGTTTGTGGTTGGCTGCCAACTCTGCATCTGAGAGCATTTGCCAAAACAGAGACACCCAGACAGTCCAGAACAAATGAACCCTGGAGTGGCCCCAGCCAAGAGTTCGTCTTAGAAGATTAAGAGGGGGAAAAAAAAAATCTCTGCCTGAGGCTTGTGACCATTTTTTACCACAAGAGGGTGCCCCAGCCTCACTCCTCCCAGCCGGACCCTGTGAAGAGGAAGGCTCCATCAGAGGCCTCTGGTGGGATGCTTGCCGTCTTAGGTGAGCAGAAACCTCACCATTAGCACCACTGGGTCAAGACAAGACACCTGAGAGTAAACACAGATGAGCATAGGACAATGGAGCAACGGAGGGTGAGGAGAGGCAGGACAGGGATAGGGCCAGAGAGAGGAAGTGTCTTGCTGGGGTCACAGAGCAGCCTAAAGACCCGTTAGGAAGTGAGACCTTGAATGAGATCACAGAGTCCCCGTTACCTTGAAGATGAAAGCGATGCTCAATTTCATAGAGAAAAACTCCCCCTGTGAGTATCTCAGAGCCTGCATACTGGTCAGCAAATGCTTTGACTTGAATGCACAGGGAACAAGAGGTCAGAAAGCAGATTGGGGTGGGTCCTGAATGCCTGCCTGAATTGGCCATCAACCCAAGGCTCTAGAGGACCATGAGAGTTCTTTGAAATGGTGAGGTTGTATTTTGTCACAACTCATTCGGCAGACATAGAAGAAATATGCATATACTAGAGGCCCGGTGCACGAATTCTTGCATGCAGCCAGCCTGCCACAGATTGGGGTGGGAGGGGCTGATTGGGGCGGGGCCAGCCAGGAGGAAGGGCTGGGGTTGGTCAAACTCTTGGTCGAGGGGACAATTTGCATATTAGCCTTTTATTATATAGAATACATCCATGGAAAGTATATGCAAAGAAATATTTGGGGGCAGGGTCTCTGGGGAAAATACTAGTGAAAATGATTGCTCTGGAGGAAACCAAGTAGCTCCCTCCTTGTTCCTCTTTTATGGAGCTTCTCCTTCCCTCTCTTCCCTGAGACTCGAGCTTGTTCCAGGAGACACACTCCACTGGCTCCAGGAATAAGAACCTGGGTCTGGAGAGAGAAACAGGTGCAGCTGTTTTATGAGAGATCTTCTCACCAGCGGCTGGAGTCTTGGTGTCCTGCTCTGGAAGCTGAAGAGAGGCCTTGGGGTCAGAAACAGTGCATCTTCCTCTGCACTCACCTCCTAAGCCACCCTGAGAAGCCAAGCATAGACCCACAACAACAAGGGCCCACAGTGAGTCTGGACTTTGTAGGAAGGCATCCTGGGGGAGTGAGCCATTTGCAACCATTAACATCTAAAACTCCCCTTCCCAGTTACTACCCACTTAATAGCTCCACAGCTCGGACCCCAGACCCAGGCTATGTCCTGGGAAGAGCAACTATATCTTAGTCTGCACCTCGCACCCAACACAGGCTCCAGCAGAGAGCACTCAACAAGCGTTTGCCGACAGGAAGAATGACTAAAGAGAGTGACTGGGTAAGCGGGTGTGGTCCCGCCCCAGGGATGACGTGGGCCCAGAGCTCAGTGCCTTGGCTTGGCTCCTCAAGGCCAGACAAGACTTGGGCCCCTCTCCAAACTTCAACTTGTCCACGAGATGGCCATTCCCCAGATCACATCCAGGGCAGTGGTAAAGATCAGAGGGTGAAGAACAGAGACAGGGGTGCTTTGTGTGGTGATCTGGGACTTGGCTCGCTCCTTCTCGCCTAGCCCCATGATAAGTGATTGAAAACAACAAACTCAAGTAGTTCATCTTCATAAAAATCACTCACTCAGGCATGGTAAAGATGCAGCTGCTCTGAGCTAACCCAACCCAGATACAGGTAGTTAATATTGGCACCTGTAGAATCCTGCTCTGGCCAAAGTAAGAAACAAATCTATTTAAGAGATTTCTGGCTGTGGCCAGGTAGCCCAGTTGGTTGGAACATCACCTCGATACTCCAAAGTTGCGATTCAGTCACCAGTCAGGGAATATACAAGAATCAACCAATGACGCCCTGACCGGTTTGGCTCAGCAGACAGAGCATCAGCCTGTGGACTGAAGGGTCCCCAGTTCGATTCCGGTCTAGGGCATGTATCTTGGTTGTGGACACATCCCCAGTAGGAGGTGTGCAGGAGGCAGCTGATCGATGTTTCTCTCTCATCGATGTTTCTAACTCTCTATTCCTCTCCCTTCCTCTCTGTAAAAAATCAGTAAAATACATTTAAAAAAAGAAGAATCAACCAATGAATGCATCAGTAAGTGGGACAACATGTTTTTTCTCTCTCAAATCAATAAAAACAGATATTGGAAAAAAGCGAGATTTCTGAACTCGGATGACCCTTGTCCAGGCTCTTCCCTCCCGCACACTTCAGTGGCTGTGGATTTGATTTCTGGTGGTCACCTATTTTGTAACCAGAGTGGTTCGGTCACCACTGGCTCCTTTCTGACCAAGCCTCTACGGTCCCAGTGAAACTCTCCCAGTCTCCCAGGAGCCTGTGACCCAGAATTCTGCAGAACCTTTCCCTCTGGATGGGGACACCAGAAAACCTGGGTCTTGGGCCTTCTGCTTTCTATAGCACTTTAAAAAAAAAAAATACATTTTTATTGATTTCAGAGAGGGAGAGAGAAACATCAATGATGAGAGAGAATCATTCATCAGCTGCCTCCTGTACGCCCCTCACTGAGGGTCGAGCCTGCAACCCCAGGCATGAGTCCTGACTGGGAATCGAATGGTGAGATCCTGGTTCATAGGTCAACACTCAACCACTGAGCTACAGCCGCCTGGACCTTGAAACCTTGGCACCTTTTTAACTTCAGTTTCCATAGCTACAAAAAATGGATACTTTTCTTGCTTATCTCATAGGGCTTTGATGAGGATCACCAGTGTACAGCAGTATATGACTGTGTTACTATCACTATTGTCAGAACTCTGAAATCCTAAATGATTTCATCAAAAGATGCCAAAGTGTCCAAAGCTAGCTCTGGGGGCTTCTGCCTGCTGACTCCTCCAAGTCCCCTCCAGGTACAGTGAGGGGCTAAAACCCTTTGAGGACTATTGATCCATTGGAAAAATGACCAAGGAATGCATAGAACCAACTCAATTACATCTGTTAAGGATGAACTATGAAAACATGGTTTTTTATAAAGATAACAATAGCAAACATTTATTGCACAGCTGTTATGTATGTATTCGGCACATAACCTGCATTATCATAACGCCCACAATAATCCTGTGAGAGAAGGGCACGGGTTCACAAAGAATTACATACACATTTAGCCCTAGCTGATTTGGCTCAGTGGCTAGAGTGTCCGTCTGCATACTGAAGGGTCCTGGGCTTGATTCCGGTCAAGGGCACATGCCTGGGTTGCGGGCTTGATTCCCAATAGGGGGTGTGCAGAAAGCAGCCAATCAATGATTCTCTCTCTTCATTGACGTTTTTCTCTCTCTCTCTCTCCCTCTCCCTTCCTCTCTGAAATCAATAAAAATATGTATTTAAAAAAGAAATATATATGCATGTAGAGGAGAAAAGATAGGTTTTCACAAAATGATATAACCATTCCTTAGTTCTTAGACGCCTCCGACTAAATTGTGTTGCATTTTCCCTCCCACAGGCAGAAATGGAGACACATTGTCTTGCATAAACTGAGAGCCCTATGGGTCCTGCAGGTCCAATGACCCCACCCCCTGGTTTAAAAGGCCAGAGAAACTGCACAGGGCTAGGCAGGAGCTAGAAAGGTCACTGCGGGCCTGCCTTTGTCCCTTAACCAGGGAGCAGCACCCAGCAGCTCTAGAAGACATCAGGCCAGAGTGTGGCCCGACAGGCAGCCTGAGCTGCAGTGCAGGCTCCCGGAGAGCACTCAACATCCTGGACCCAGTCAGGATGCCCCACAGGAACCAGCAAACACAGATGAGCATAGGAGCGATGGAGGATGAGGAGAGGCAGGACAGGGACGGGGCCCGAGAGAGGAAGTGCCTTGCTGGGGTCACAGAGCAGCCTAAAGACCCGTTAGGAAGTGAGACCTGGGAGATCACAGAGTCCCCGTTACCTTGAGGATGAAAGCGATGCTCAGTTTCATAGAGAAAAACTCCCCCTGTGGAGGTCCCGCGCTGGCTCTGTCTGCTTCCCCTCTGCACGTGCTGAAGGGGGTGCGGGCGGTCCTGGAATGGCCAGGTGGGTGGTGGAAGGAGCGGCACTGGGTCAGCAGAGAGGAGCACGCCTTGGCCATTGCCTTTCTGACTTAGAGCAAATCACCTCCCTTCTCTGTGCTTCACCTCCCTCACCTGTCATGTGGGGGAGGGGACTGACGACATATGCTCCCTGCTGCCATGGGGCCCTGCAGAGAACCAGTCAGGGACTTGCTCCAAGATCATGAAGACAATGGCTGAGGGGCACCTGGCCCCGCTCACTGACCTCCCTCCAAACTCCCCAGGGCTCCCACTCATCCAACCCAATCAGAAGCAGAAGGTGAGGGCGCCCTCGGGTGCTGCCCACACTGACCAGCGGGTGTGGGTGGGCTGGGTGATGGTCAAGGAGGCCCAGGGAACCACCTCAGGAGTCTACATCCCTTTCCTGTCAGCCCTGGAATATTCCCAGGGCAGGGATCCACCCCGCCTCCCGCCCTCACAGGGCTGGGCCTTCAGCTCTGCAGCTCTTCCGCTGCTCCTGAGGGAACATGCTGAGGAGTGTGGGGAGCTGGGCCTGCTGTCCTGGAGGTGCCCGGTGTGCAGGCCTTGCATGGGTGCAGAGGCGGGTGGGCTGCAGCTGCGGGCTCCCTCCTCCTCTCCCACTGTTACCTCTCCCACCCAGGGTCCCTTCTGGCACATTCCCTAATCATACTCTGAGGGATACTTACATTCTGATGGAGGGCTGGAGTCACGACAGGCAAGGTGGGGGGAAGGTGAGGGGACAAGTGAGCCTGATCCCTCCGGAGACCTCCAGTCCCCATGGAGCCAAGCCTTCACCGTGCACTGGCTCCCAGGAGAGCCTGGCGGAGGCCACACAGCCTGGAGGTTTGGACAGCGCAAGGCAGGCCTAGAAACCTGCTCACTGTGAAGGCTCAAAAGTCACGCCCCCAAAGACTGTCCAGGCAGCAGCACTCACGCACCAAGAGCCCAGTGTCCCCTCTGTCCCAGCAGGAGGGGCCAGCTTCAGGCCAGGACCAGGAGCAACCCGGGTGCCCAGCGCCTCAACAAGCAGCCACTTAGTCCCTTGTGCGTGCGTGCACACGTGTGTGTGCATGTGTGCACGTGTGTGCATGTGTGCACGTGAGGTGGGGGCTGTGCACTGGTGGAGATGGTCTCCCCTGCCTTTCAGTCTGCTGGGAAGGGACCTCTGAGCAAAAGAGCCTGGTCTCCCCAGGTGCCTGAAATCCTTCCAGAAAGAGGCCTCCCACCTGCAGGTCAGGATTGAACATGTCTGGAAAGTAAAAGGTGCTTCTGGAAACAGCAGGGACAGCAGAACACAGACCCACGTCGCCAGCGCAGGCCTGGGATTCGGAGGGTGATGTGGGGAGTGGGAGGGACACCTGAGTCGCACAAGGTGCAGGTGGGGAGGACGGGGAGCCAGAGCCTGGCTGCTCCTGACCTCAGCCTCCCCGCCCCCCAGCTCACTGGGAAGCCCTTTAAGCATCTGAGGCTCGTCAATCCCACAGTTCACTCCTAACATGATTGTCCACCAAGGCCCTTCTGCGGAGGCCTCATCCGGAAAAGGCCCCTTCAGCTGGAAAGCCCCCTCTGGGTGGCCTGGGGGCCTCCCTCCCCTTCCCAGCTCCTCCTCTCAGTCCCAGGCCTGAGGCCTGCTCAGCAAAGCGTGAAGGAGGCCCCCAGGGAAGCCGGAGGGGGGAGGGGGAAAGGAGGGGCTTTACATTATAGAGCAGCTCTCCTAGCCCCTCACAGCCCAGGCACCCAGCTAAATAATTCACGGCCTGGGAAGACCCAGTGGTTCCTGACAGTTAAAGTAGGTCAGTTACCGCCCTGGCCCTGGGTGGGGGCTATGGGCTCAGAGCAGCTTCCCCACCAGCGCCAGGAGGGGCTGCAGGCTGGCAAGGCCTTACCGGCTTGGCAAGTGCTCAGCTGATACAAATGCAGCCTCAAGCGAGGGTAGACAGGAAAGGATCAACACTCCTCCTCTTGCTGGCTGAACAAAGCCACGAGCTCTGCCCTCCCAGAGCCTCCCTCAGGGTCCAGGTAACCCACGCCTTGATGCCCAGGCTCCTCCTCCTCGTGGCACCCGAGATGCTGTGCCCTCTCCTCACATGCAAGTCCCAGCGGGGGCAGCAAATGTCTTCCTTGGCCTTTCACAGCAGAACACAGACCCACGTCACCAGTGCAGGCCTGGGATTCAGAGGGTGATGTGGGGAGTGGGAGGGACATCCGAGTCACACAAGGTGCAGGTGAGGTGGTGACAGGGCCAGCCTCAGGTGGGGGTGCTGGGGCCTCTCTTGCTCTCCCTCCCTCTCTAGGCACAGCGTCTGAGTCAAGCAGTGAAGGGCGTGGAGAGGGGACACAGAGAAAAGAGAACCAGCAAAGCCATCAGGTCAGTGCAGTGCTCCGATCCTCCGGGAGCTGGAGAGGGTTTCAGGCCACATCACAGAGGCGGAAACTGAGGCACCAGTCACCCAGGGGAAGGAACAGGGCCATCCAGGGGCCTCCTGACTGGGTCCAGGTCAGCCCAGGGCCGACCCCACACGGGTTCCCTGACCTTCATACCCCTGTGCTCTGGCTCCAGCTGCACCTCCGCTCAAGCATCAGGGAGCTGCAGCCGAGCCCCAGCAGGGCGGGTGAGCTTGAGCTTTCTGCACCTCACTCCCTGGTTCCCTCCCCTCCAACAGCCTCACTAGACCTGCAAGGATGCTGCAGAGGCGGCCAACCTCCATACCAGCCCTTCTCTCCACAGGGGCCAGGCCGATGGGTCACAGCACTTGGGGAAAAGGAAGGTTCCCTCTGCAGGCTTCCTGTGGGCGTACGGACTCTCCGGTTCTATGCTCAGAACTCGGAAAGTGAAGTGAGTGAACTAAACCAGGTGGTGGCCCACTGGTGTAGCTCAGCTGGTTGAGCAACAAGAGGTCGCCTGCCGGTTCAATTCCCCGTCAGGGCACTCGCCGGGCTGCAGGCTCCACCCCCAGTAGGGGGTGTGCAGGAAGCAGCCAATGGTGATGTTCCTCTCTCACAGATGTTTCTATTTCTCTTCTTCTCCCTTCCTCTCTCAAATCAGTAAAAACATATTTAAAAAAAAATTTAAACACAGGTAAGCTGACAGCCCCAACCTCAATCTGATGTATGGCCCTTGGCAAGTCGCTTCCCCTTCGGACCTCAGTTACACAAAAGGGGGAAGGAGGGAGGGGCCATAGCGCTCTCAGGCCAGGGCCCACTTCACTTCCTCCCCCTGAGCGCTCAGCCTCTGTCCTCTTGTTATGCCCTCCCAACAGCAGCCTACATCCCGCGGAAGCAAAGGTCAGAGAGCAGTGACTTTGGATGATGTTTTTATTTTGCATTTCATGTATCATCCAGTTTCACATTCTCACAGGATCAGCAATTACGACAGCCACCTCGTCTCCTAAGTCTGAAAACGGCAAGACAGCCACGGCTGCGGCCAAAGGCAAAGCACTGATGTGCTCACAAAACAAAAATTGCACAATTCTCCCTTCATTTTTCTTAAACTAACGCCTGACACGAAGGTTCATGGCTGGAGAATGGAAACCCTTTCTTCTTCATGCCTCAAAACTAAACATTAAACTCATCTGACAGGGCGAACAAGGTCTCTTCAATAATTAATTGCACACACACATGAAAAATCCTTTATGATGCATAAATATTTTGTTACACAGGGTACAAAAATACTTTCACTTTTTGGTTGGTTTCGTAGTTTGGAAAGAATGAGGAGCAGTGGCAGGGGTGGGGTGCGCTGTGGAGAGGTGAGCAAAATGGGCAGAGAAGGGATGCTCTGAACAGCTGCTGGCCCATCTGAGGAGGGAGCAGAGGACCCCGATTTGAAATGAAAAGGGAACACTCTGTCGGGTGGTCGCTGCCCTTCAGCCAGGAAGTGTGGGGCAGTGGAACTGGCGGCAGGGTGCGGCCTCACCGAAGCAGGGTGGGTGTAGGGGAGGGGTGTGGAGAGAGGGACCAGGAATGATGAACCATTAAAGGCCAGGACCTGTTGCTATGGTGACACAGTGTGAGAACAAACTGTACACTCACATATACACAAGTGTAAGTGTCTTATTCATGCCAGAAAACATGCAAAACCAAACGCCTTGTTCCTCTGAGGTGAAGCTACAAAAGCAAGTTTAGACGGGAGGTCGGGCCTCGCTCGGTCCCAGGGCAGCCTCGGAACTGGGTCTGGGTATCCCAGAATCCTCCCCTGAGGCCTTGGAGAAGGGCTCTGGGCAGGACAGGGCTGAGGGAGAGGAGAGAAGGGAACAGGAAGCAGTCCACTGAGTCAGGCTTAAAATTCACAGTCTTTGGAGGAAAGCAGCAGCTCTCCACAGGCCGCCTGGGGACAGTGGAAGCTGCAGGCAAGCGGGCAGCTTCCTCCCCTGCGGTGGGCGGGAGCGCCAAGCTGTGGTAACAAGACCTGGAGGGAGGGGAGAGAAGGGGCCATGAGCAGAGGTGTGGGACTGGAGTGGAACCCAGGCCTTCCCACTGTGCGAGGTCTGCAAGACAGATGGGTGGGTGACAGGGTGGGCGGAGAAGGGGGAGAAGCAGCCAGAGTGCCTAGTGCACACGCTCAGGTGAAGGCTCTCAGATTCCGTGAGGGGAGAGCAGGGCCCTGTGGGAAGCCCGGGTCTGGGACATGCATGTGGACCTCGGGCCAGCACTTACTGAGAAACTAACAGAACTGACGGTATTTCCATCCTTGCTGGGTGGTATCAGAGGAAGGGTACCAGCGCACCTGCAAGAGAAGCCTACCTCAGGAGCTAGCCGTGCAGCCCCTTCCCCTGATGGGAAGCCCCCTACGCGCGGCATTCTGTGCCGTCAGAGTCCTGGTTCTGTCGCCACTGGCAGGTGTCGGGCCAGATACTCACCTCGAGGCCTCAGTGTCTTCATCCTGAAAATGGGAGAGGGCCCCCTGACCTGCCTCCTCTGCAGGGTGAAGGTCAAATGAGAGAACGGTTATGGTGACTTACACTTCACTAGACCAGACAGGAACATGCCAGCTTGGGCCAGGTGGAGTCTTGGCGGCAGGGGGCCCAGGTGCTAACAATCTGCCCTTTGCCCTTTACTGGGAGGGTGCAGAATTCCTGACAGGAGACTGAACCCCAATACATTTTTGCTCGACATCTTTGAATCTCAGTGTCCTCACCCAGCTGTCCTCATAGGCAGTCATGAGCATCAGTGAGACAGAATTCGAGGACTCCACACGAGAAACCAAAGCTGGTGTGGCCTCCAGGCCTTGTGTGATCTGTAAGGATCCTCCCCATCTCCACGTCTCTGTCCCTCCGCTACTACTCTCCTAAGTCTAGAGGTTTGTAACCTACCAGCTAAGCCCTCATGGGCCTGGCAGCTACGGAAATCTGGCACTTTCCAGAACAGTCAGGAAATGACATGCACCTCCTTCCCCACGGGCTGGTCCTGGTCGTCTGGATGATAAGCTGTCTCAGAGGCCAAGCTGACACTCAGGTAACAGGCAGCATGTCTGCCCCAGACCAGCCCAGAGCTGCCTGGGGGAGGATGGAGCAGGCATCCCACCTGAGTGACGGGGGAGATTACCCAGACGGAACCCAGGGTCCCCTAAGGAAAGGAAGGGATGGCACAGGAGCCGATGCAGAGGCAGGAGCAGCTGGGCTTATGGACAAGTTCCTGCAGCTGCACCAGTCAGACCCAGTTACCCACTGGGCCCCTGGGCCCCTCCAGGCCAGGCATCCTCAAACTACAGCCCAGGACATTTATGGGGCCTGTCGGGTGTTTTTGCCGCCGCTGCCTGTCCTGCTTAAAATAAGATATGTGCAGTGTGCATAGGAATTTGTTCATAGTTTTTTTTTTAAACTATAGTCTGACCCTCCAACGGTCTGAGGGACAGTGAACTGGCCCCCTGTTTAAAAAGTTTGAGGACCCCTGCTCCAGGCCATTTGGGGCTGCAGGAAGCTTCCTGAGAACTTGCTCCTGTGCCCCCCCCCAATGCCAGGTGCTGTTCTGTACAGCGCAGGACTCTGATCACCAGGATACAGCAGGACGTCAGGGCCTGGCTACCCTATGATGCCAGGACACTTGGCATATAGCATACAGCAGGGCAAAGTCTTAGTCACCTGACCAATGCTAGGCTCTTCTCTGGGCTCCAAGCATGTGGCACTGCTGTCACCAGGGCACAGCTGACCCCAGGCTGCGAGAACTGCCTTGAATAACCCCTGCACCACACAGAAAGGTCAGGGGCGCTGCTAGCCTTTGAGCTGTCCAGGCAGAGGACCTTCTTTCCTGCCTTCTAAACATCTGGAAGTGGTTCCCTGCCTTGCTGGCTGACAGCTGAGTGGGAGGAAGCCTCTCCTCCCCTTTGTGGAGCCACGGATGCCCTCTCAGCAGGAGGCCCACTGGACACGGGAGTTCAGTCCACAAAGAGGGTGAGGAAACCAACTCCGAGGCTGCTGGAGAGACTGTGGCCCAGCTCAGGGAACCCTCCTGGGCCCCAGAGCAGCCCCCAGCAAGGAAGTGCCTGGAGCTGGGTGCCCTGTAGGGCTAGGGGCGGGGAGGACATGGATGGGAGTGGGAGGGACTTTGGAGGCCTCCCCCTCCCCCTCTGCACCACTGGGGAAGCAGAGGCCTCCTGCAGCTGTGTCAGGCTCCCTCAGGGCCCGCCTCATCCGGCCCCACACTCTCCGCAAGTGCTGGAATTCCTGCCTCTGAAGCAGCACTTTCCCCCTGGCCTGAGATGAGTCAGTGCCTTCTTGGGGGGGAAGTAGAGGAAAGACCCCATTTCTGAGCTCCAGACAGTCGTTCTCCTGAAGTGGACAGAATGTTCTCAAGTGGCTGCATTTCCGCTTCCCGCAGACACTTAGCGTGGGCCGGCGGTCTGAGTCCTCTAAGGAAGCACGGCCCAGCCCTAGCCGGGTGGCTCAGTTGGTTGGAACACTGTCCCGTACACCAAAAGGTTACAGGTTCAATTCCTGGTCGGGGCACATACCTAGGTTGTGGATTTGATACCCGGGCAGGGAACTGATCAATGTTCCTCTCTCTATCTCTCCTCCCCTTTCCTCTCTCTCTAAAACCAATAAACATATCATCAGATGAGGAATAAAAACAAACAAACAAATCTCTAAAGCACAGTCTCTTCCTGTCCCAGCTCAGAATAAGACCCTCTCCCCAGGGCCAGCACCTCAGGGAGTGAGTGGCTGGTCCCTTCTCAGGGCTTCTAGTTGCTCACAGGGGACTTGGGGTCCTGAGGTACCCACAAGGACAGGCCCATGGAATCTACAATGAACCAGGTCCCAACAGGACCAGCAGCAAAACAAAAGGGGGCAGGAACTCAGTTCCCTCTCACCCGGGACTGACTGAGAAGATATGCCCAGAAGGGAAGGGGGCAAAGGAGCGAAGCCACAGGAGAAGAAATAGCTACAGCCAGCAAATACGGGGCCTCACTCACCCACAGATCATTGCAATAACACCCAGTCTTACTGAAGCCAGACTGGCCGGTCTACACACTGACCCTGTAACAGCTCCAGGAATTTATGTCAAGGAAACCACAGGACAGGTGCCCAGAGGCGTGAACAGGGCGCCCGCTGCTGCACAGCTACCAGCAGCAAAGTATTGTGCACACAACCAGCTTACCATCCACAGGGAGCTGGGCATACTCACCCAGTGGTAGGCTGGCGGGGCATCTAGAACGCAGCTCTACATCAACCGATGTGGAAAATGTCCTCATAATAAAGTTTTAAAATGACTATGTGTCTACAGTAATTTCTGTAAAAGATTCCTATCCGTGGCTTTACATATACACTCGCACCCAACTATCTACCAAGTCTAAGGACCAAAGGTAGTGATTTTCTAGGGAGCAAGATGATAAGCCAAAGGGAAAAAACAAAAAATCCTGCCTCTCCTCCAACACCCCTCCACCCCACCCATAAATGCAGAGCTCTAATAGCTCATGTTTATGAAACCCTTAGCCTTTGCCAAGTGCTGCTCTAAGTGGTTTTCAGGTACTGGGTTCATTTAATCCTCATAAACACCCTCTGAAGTTGATGCTATCACCATCCCATTATACAGATAAGAAAACAGAGGCAAGGAAGCTCATGCAACTTTAAGGTTGTCAGTAAGTGGCTGTGCCAGTTTAAGGATGGGGAGCCACAGCAAGAGACCCCCATTTCCTCAAGTGAAATAAAAAAAAGGCGAAGTCCAGTCTGGGAGGACTCTGGGACACCAGGGGACATGGTGAACCCCTGCTTTTAGGCTACTGTCTTTACGTACCAGACCCTAGCAGACCTCTGCCATCCACACCTCCTGCATGCCTCACCCTCTTGAAGGAGAAGATTCTATCAAGAGGCTCAGAAGGTTGAGCAAGACGGCCTTGTGCCAAGACGGAGTGGGATGAACCATCTCACAGCACCCCTCTGCAGGTCTGGTCCCTGGGGCTCTGGCTGAGCTACTGGCAAAGGGCATGCATTTGGGGTGTGCCCATCTGGGTAAAAGGACTGCTTTCATCCCCTCTTGCCTCTTGGCTGCCACCTCCTTGCCCCCAGGCATAGAAAAACTCAGTTTTGTTGGTTGCCTGGGTTCAGAATAATTCTCTTCAGATCAACACAGTCCACCACTTTACTTAGGCATTTCTTTTTAAATATATACTAGAGGCCCCGTGCTCCGGTGAGGTTTGGGTTGAAACCGGCTCTCCAACATCCCCCAAGGGGTCCTGGATTGCAAGAGGGTGGTTCTCGGGTGACGCACCCCAGAATTGAGCTCCCTTCTCTCTGGTTCCAGGTGCATCACCCAAGAACTGTAGCTGCCAAGTCACTGCAGCTCTGCAGCTCCTGCATTGAGTGTCTGCGTTCCCCTCGCCCCCCGTGGTCAGTGTGCATCATAGCTACCAGTTGGATGGTCACTTAGGCATATATGTATGTATGTATGTGTGTGTATATGTATATATATGTATATGTATATATGTATATGTATACACACACACACACACATACACACAGGCTCGATGTATAAATTTGTGCATGGGTGGGGTCCAGCCGGCCCACTATGATTGGGGCTGATCATGCTTGGCCAGGGGCAGAAGTCTTAGGAGGTTAGCTACTTGGCCCTGCCCCTGATCGGGGGGTAGGGTTGGCTGGGGGGAGGGGTGGTGGGTAGTGGGCCGACTGGGCCCACCCCCTGGTTGAACTCCTGGTTGAAGGGACAATTTCCATATTAGACTTTTATTATATAGGACTAGGGGCCTGGTGCATAAAAATTTGTGCACTTGGGGGGGTCTCTCAGCCCAGCCTGTGCCCTCTGGTAGTCTTAGACTCCTCAGGGGATGTCTACCTGCTGGCATGCCTAGCCAGCCTGGGTGAGGGGCTGAGGGCCGTTTTCAGGCTGCCCACAGCCCCTTCAGGGTTTGGGTCCCTACTGGGATATCTGGCCAGACTGGGTGAGGGGCTGAGGGTTGTTTGCAGGCTGGCCACAGCTCCCATTAACCCAAGGTCCCAGCAAGGCTGGCTGGAAGCAGGTTTCTGGAGTTATTTTTTATCTTCTATAATTGAAACTTTGTTACCTTTAGCGGAGGCCACAGCCTGCCTAGGCAGGCAACGAAGCCTCCTGTTTGCTTCAGCTCCATGGCTTCTATAATTGAAACTTTGTTGCCTTGAGCAGAGGCCACAGCCAGCCTAGGCAGGCAGTTTCCTCCATTGCTGGCCTCCTGTTTGCTCTAGCTCCATGGCTGTTGGCACCATCTTGGCTGGGTTAATTTGCATAAAGCTGCTCTGATTGGCTGGTGGGTGTGGCTTGGCTGGTGGGCATGGCTTAAGTGTGATGGAGTGAGGGTCAATTTGCATATTTCTCTTTTATTAGATTAGATATATAGGGCTAGTGACCTGGTGCATGGATTTGTGCACATTGAAAGGAAATTAATTAGAAGGTGGCTGGCAGGGTGGGCCTGGGTGAGATGGGCCAGACATGTCCTGGAGCCAACCTCCTGCAGTCCCTCCCCAGCATCTGTGGAGGGAGTAGGGGTCCTGGCCTGCAGGGATTGGGCTGAAACTGGCTCCCCCCCAGGGGGTCCTGGAGTGCAAGAGGGCACTCTGCAAAGTTGCTGTTGTACAGGGTGTGGAACTCAAATGCAAGTGTGCAGTAAACCAGATTCAGGGCCAACAGTAGCCAGTAACAACATAACCAATGGCTGAAGGTGGAATTGCGCAGCCCTTTGAGGAATTGGGCTCCATCCTCTCTGGTTTTGGGGTGCATCACCCGAGAACTGCCTCTGCCAAATCACTGCAGCTTGGCAGCTTCTGTCTTGGGCATCTGGCTCCTGTTGGTCAGTACGCACGATAGTGACAGATACTTAGCATATTAGCCTTTTAGATACAGAGATGTCCTATATAATAAAAGGATAATATGCAAATAGACCAAACTGAAACAACTGGTCGCTATGATGTGTGCTGATCACCAGGGGGTGCGCAGGGAACATGGCGAGCCTCAGCAGCAGGCAGAAGAGTGTGGAACAAGGCAGGGTGCCAATTGCTATCATCAAGGTGAGCCTCTGGTAGTTACTGAAAATTCTCTTCCACGTGCTGAGGTCCTGCCGGGAGCTCGCATTGGCTGCCGGCGTCAGATCCACCACTCACACCCACTGTCAGTGCCCGGCGCCGGCCGACTGCTCAGCGTGGGCACTGGGTGTGAGCTGCGGCTGCCAGCCCTGATCACCCCTTAGGGCCTCTTCACCTGCCCCTGCTCCTAAAGGGCAAGAGGGGCCGGCAGCCGCCTCTCGCACCTACTGCCGGCGATGGCCCTGCTGGCACACGCTGCTGGCACCAGAGTCGCCACTCACACCCACTGCCTGCGCCAGCTCTGCTCGCACCCGCTACCAGCCCCAATCACCCGAGGGCTTTTCACCTCCCTCTGCTCCTGAGGGGCGACTGGGGCAGCAGCCACCACTCACACACACTGCTGGCGCCGGCCTCAATCGCGAGGCTGCTGGCAGACAGGGGCTCGGGGTCGCAGAAGGAAGGCCCGGTTGGGGGCGGGAAGGATGGGCCGAGACCCGCCCCCGTACCCACTGCAGCCTCGTGGCTCACAGTTCCTTTCATTGGTTGGCTGTCTCCTGCACTGGGGATAGAGCCCACAACCCCAGGCATGTGCCCTTGGCCAGAATCGAACCTTTGATGCTTCAGTCCGCAGGTCGATGCTCTATCCACTGAACCAAAACCAGCCAGGGCTATTTAGGCATTTTCAACCTCCACTTCTAGGGCAAACCTACTGAAGGGCAGGAAGGGGGCTCTGGAAAGAAAAAATGCTACTATTTGGAAAATGCTTTCATGCCTATTACTGCCTTTGGTCCTAACAACGTTTTACTGTTGAGAACATGGCTTTCCAGAGAATTAGTTCCTGCCTGGACCAACCTCTTGTTAGTCTCCCTCCCCAAAAACGCCACTACCCTTTGAGGCAGCCTTCAAACCCTTCCCTGGGAAGCTAGTAGACAGGAACTCAGGCATAATGAGGCCTCCAGCCTCAGAGAGGACCCAGGTGAGGAAACTGGACAACGATGATATTAAATAACAGCCACGACACTTGGTGCTTCTGTAGTCTTCCCTCTGTGTAGCTGTATAAAGTAGGTGTGATTATCACCATTCCAAAAAGAAACTGAGACACAGAGAGGTTAAGTAACTTGCCCATGGTCACACAGGTGTTAAAAGAGAGAGCTAGGATTTGGACGAGGCAGCGGGATTAGAATTGGACAACCACAAGGTGTAGGGCGGGTGGGGGCAAGCTGGAAAGGAAGACAATAGGAGGTCACAAAACCCTCAGAGCAGGTAGTGGCATACCACTCCCAGCCAGGCAGGGGGCCACGCCGAGAAGGTGCCGCTCCTGTCCCTGGCTCACAACCTCTGCTTGGTCACTGTCACAGGCTAGCATCTCAGAGCAGACCTCTCACCCGATCTGGCCTAACCCTCTCATTGTACAGAGGAAGACACGGAGGCCCAGAGGTAAAGCCACCTGCCGAAGACCAGGTCACTAACTGGTGCAAAGTGGGGATCAGAGGTGAGGACCCCAGCAGTTACACTCCCCAGGTGGCCTGAATACCATGCAACTGCTCGCCTCCCACACTGCGCCAGGTCAGAGATGGACAGCGTGCCCTGCTAACTACTTTATGCCCACCACAGAGCCTGGTAAACACTCAAACGTCTCCCACTAGGGAAGATCTTTACCACCTTCCTACCCTAACCAGTTTTCCAGCAGTTTGTGTTGTGCGGCTAGGGAACAGTGCCCAGTTTGCCCACACTTCTATCCTCAGTACAATTTAAAGTTGCTGTGGCCAGGGAAAGTGCCCCTGCTGGGTTTGTTAGGGTACTAGCCCCAGAACCTGAACCTTCCGCCCTGGAACTGGGCAACCCAGAAGTCACTGAACACCCTAGAGGATCGAGAAGAGCAGGAACTCAGCCCTTGGCCAGCACACCGACTCCTCCCACTGCAGCTTCCAGTTCCTGTGAACTCCGCCTTCCTGCCTCTCACTTCCTTTTCCTCCTCATCCCCTTCTGCTGCCCTTGCAAGTCTGCAGCCTCTGCTCACAGCACAGCACACCCCAGCTAGGTCACTCTTCCCATTGTGGGAGGTTGAGGTGGGCTCACCACTGCTCCTCCACCCTCCTGTGCCACCTGGCAGTGCCAACTGGCATTCCTGTTGCTGCCTCACAGGAACAGGCTGGTAGCTGAACCCCTATCTGCCTCTCCAGCACCTGGCCTGGCCCTCACTGAGCGGAGAGCCCTCCCAGCCAGTTCTACCCTCCCTGCCTCTCCTGGATGTGCTCGTGCCCTCTCTCCTGCCCCAACATAGGTTCAGGAGGAAGAGCATCCGGGCTCCATGGAAACAGGAACCCTCTCTGAGCACTCGGGACGTTTGTCCCACGTACAGTTCTAGCACCTCTCACGTACTGACATTTAATGCTCACAACAGCCCTGCGGCACACAATATTATTCTCCTTTTCCAGATAACCAGAAAAACCAAGGCACAGCAATCTCTAAGAGCTTTCTCAAGTTCGTAAAGACAGCAGGAGGCAGAGGCAGGCAGCGGGTTCTGGAGACCACACGCGGGTTGGGATTTGAATTGTGGTTCAGTCACCGCAAACAGGGCAGTGTGTGGCCGCGGGTGGTGGAGCCACAGCTGGGTCTTCAGGACTCTGCCCTGAATCTTCAATGTAGCCTCGTGGCTTGTCCTCTCCTCCCTCTCTGTCAGAGCCCAAGAGACATACGTGGTCCAGAGGCCAGGTAGGTACAACTCAGAGCCTTCACTCTCTCCCATCCTGCTTCTCCCCCAGGGGAGAGCTTACCTGAGCATGCAGGGCGGCGGCGGCGGCAGCAGTGGCAGCTGGGTAGGTGAACGCAGCGTGTGAGATAGCCGGGGTCAGCTCTGTGGTGTACAGAGGGTAGGGGGCCCAGGTCTCTGGGGATGTGGGGATCAGAGCAGTCCCCATCAGGTCATCTACAGAGGGAGACAATAGCCCCATCGTCAGAACACTCTCCTTCTGCCACCTCATGCCAAGCAGACAAGGGGACTCAGCACTATGGTTGAAGCACAAGCTCCAATCAGGTCAGATACCGCTCCAGACCAGAGAAAGAAGCCATGCTCACTTGGCCTGGCAGGGAGAGCGTCTTGTCTGCTTTGAGAAGCTCTCAGATGGGCCTCCGCCCATCTTAACCAAGAGAAAGCAGAGGAGGCTTCAGGGAAGTCTGACGGCTCAGCCTGTCTGAGGCCCAACAAAGGCTGCAGGGAGGACGAAAGCATGGAACCCACATGGAGGTGGCTGTGGATGCAAGCAGCCTCCTGGAAAAGGGAGCATGCAGGCGGACAGTCCCCCAGTGAGAATCTCAATGCCTGCTCTCTGTACAACCCCCATGGGGGCCCCGAGCCCAGGCCTAGTGCAGGCAGCAGGCTGCAGCTGAGCGCCACTCACAGGGGTCCCGTGCGATGAAGTGTGCTCCGAGGGCGGGGTGAGCGCTGGTGGGATTTGGTGTAGCCATTAGCTTGTTCTTGGCCATCTTGGTATTGGCTTTGGCAAACTCTAGCCTCAGGGTCTGCGGGTTCTCGGGATCAAAGCGAATACCCTACACCAGAAGGAAAGGAAGGGAAAGACTTTACTCTGTCCACTGCAGTGGGTACAGAAGAGCCCCAGAAACAATCCTGCCCAAAACACTTGCCCACATGGGGCCACGACAGAGGACATGGTGCTCCAGCTTTGTGAGTAGTGACATCTGGCCAAGACAGCACAGCCAAGGACTCTGCCCCAGGGCGGCTGGGAAATAAGGTCTGTGGGCCCTCTCCTTGGGCATGGAGTGGGGGAAGGTTTGCAGAAGACAGAACAAGGACACCCCATGCCCAGGGGACTGTGGGTCAGAGAAAGACCTGTTCTCCATCTACTCACATTCAATGCATTCTTGGCTGCTTCTGCTCCTGCCCGGCTGTCAAAGATCACAAAACCAACAGGCTAGTAGGAAAAAGAGAGAACACCCTTGCATCTCTCCCAACATTCCATTTGCCCCGAAACAAAACAAAACAAAACAAAACCCTAAAATAATAAAAAGCAACTCTTGCCCATTTCCACCCTAAGCTCAGCTGGAACAATAGAAGACTCTTGTGCACCAAAAGTCTCCAACCCAGGTACCACATTGTGGGAAATGATGCCAACAGAGCTTTATCCCACAGCACTAAACATCACCCTTCCAGTAAGTCTTTTTTTTTTTTAATGCATGAAGGTAATTAAGAGTAAGTCCCAGCCTAGCCAGCATGGCTCAATGGTTGTGTTTTCCCAGAAAGGGGATTCCAATATATCAAATGCCCAAGGAAGTTCCAGATTTGATCAAGGGGAACAGGTTGAAACTGCTCCAGCTTCATTTTGCCAAGGTTCAGTCCAGACCCCAAATGGCCCTCAGCCTCAAGCCAGGCTGTGGCTTTTCAAGAGTCAGAGAGGGAGGACCAGGAGCTGACTGGTAAGAAGAGGGGTTCTGTGGAGGCCACTGTTTCATCAGCCCAGGACAGAAATAGGAACAGGTCTCGGCTCCCTCACGACTGAGTAAAGGCATAGACTTCATTCCAAGCTCAGCAGTTGGGATGGGTGGAGAGGAAGAAAAACCTTGCAGAGAAATTACCTGTCTCGAGGTGAGCTTGATCAGGGACCCTTCATACCCCTGCAGAGAGAGGCAGACATTAACAGGGAAGGTCAGAGCCATTGCTACGCTATCCCAGCCACCCACTCTGCCCTCCACCACTGTTGGGCGCCCTCTATTCTGCATCCTGCACCACACGGAGTAGCACGTGGGTGGGCATCAGTGGCAGTAGCCATCGCTTCACGCATAAATTCCCATTTGCCCCACTAGCTTGTAATCCAGATGCACAGATCTTACCTTGTTAGGTTTTCTCTCTACAATTGAAAAGGCTACACTGAATTTCAAAGATTACTTCTACAGCAAAACCTATGGAGATTCTCCATGTACCCACTTTACAGATGAGGAAGCAGAGGATGAGAAGGGCTAAGTGATCCACAGAGAGCAACATATGAATTGACAGGTCTGTGACCACAGTGTCTGATACTCTGTCCTACGTCTTCCTGCTGCCCCGCCCAGGTCAGAGATTCATTCCTGATGCTTTGCCTCTATCCTAGGCTCTGCCCATGGGTGGCTGGGCCCAGACTCACCTTGAATGGCCTGAAGAGCAGGTAGAGTTCTCTGGGTTTAATGTCCACAGGGAGGCCACTGACGAACAGTGTCCGGACCTAAAGACAGAAGGACAGGAATGGTGGCCCTCCCTTCTAGAAGGAACTAGAATCCTCCCAGAGTTTAGGGAGGAATTTGGTATTTCTTGGGCCTCCTTTGGAGGCCGAGACAAATGAATACTCAGAGGTTCCTAGCATTTAACTTCCTGTTATTGTTGTTAATCCTCACCCAAGAATATTTTTCCCATTGATTTTTAGATTATTTATTTATTAGATATATTTTTATTGATTTCAGATAGGAAGGAAGAGGGAGAGACAGAAGCATCAATGATGAGAGAGAATCATTGACTGGCTGCCTCCTGCATACCCCCCACTGGGGATCGAGCCTGAAACCTGGACATGTGCCCTTGACCAGAATCGAATCTGAGACCCTTCAGTCTGTAGGCCTATGCTCTATCCACTGAGCCAAACTGGCTAGGGCTGATTTTTAGAGAGTGGAAGGGAGTGGGGGAAGAGAGGGAGTGGGGGAAGAGAATCTTACTCTCCTTCTCCCCACAAATGCACAAGTTAAAATGTATATATTTTACAGCAGATCCCCATAGACCCAGGTTGAGAGGTTCCCTTTGGTCCAGGGGAGAGGCAAAGATGTAAATGGAACGTAAGTCCTATGCTACACCCTGGGAGGACTTCAACAGAGGGCCCACCACTGTCACATCCATCTCCTGGGCACTGCTTCTGATGCTAGATGTAAGCTCTTTAACGGCAGGAATGCGTTGTGTTCTTGCCTCTATGTCCAGCTCCTACTGTGGTGCTGGTACTAAAAGGTTACTGAGTCAGAGACCTGGGTTAGGAGTCAGGGATGGAACAATTATGCTGGGTTTTGAAGAATGAGTGGGATCTTGCCAGCTTCAAATGAGGCAGATGATGCTGTGAGTTATAAGGCTTGCCCTTACCATGGTGACAAGTTGGTGGTGAAGCCAGGTCTAGACACCAGATTTCTATCCTGTGACTCCAGCCAAACCTGACTTCCTGAACTACATGATAGCCTATGGGACCCAGCCAACAGCCTTGTTATAGACAATGGATTGAATCAGGAACCTGGGGCAGCCAGGCAAAGTTACACCCAACACACACACACACGCGCGCATGCATCCTCAACAACAGAGCCAGGAGTGACTACAGAAACCAGCATGGAGAGCTGCTGGTAGCCAGTGTCACCAGCCCCAGCCCATGCCTGATACCAAATGGGTAAGGACAAGTTTCTTCATTGACATGAGTTTTTTGCCATTTAGAGCACACTGTTCCTTTCAGTTATGCCTTTCCCAAACCAGATATGCCTCTGCTCCCAGGCCTGGGGAGAAGGTTCTGTACACGTCACAGCCCGCAGCTCAGTGTTCCTGCCTACACAGTGCTCAAGTGCTGCCCTGCTCCCAGAAGCACTGGGAGAAACGGGACAGCCGAGGCTCCTGGGTGGGCCTTTAACCTCCCTGTAGCCCCCAAAGGAGAGTGACCTGCTCGGGTCACCAGCTTTTCTTTAAAGGCAGCAGACCGGGGACCCATCTGGGCAGGAAGAGGTGATACTTGCTTCTGGGTGCCAGGACTTGAGCACCCAGCCAGGGCCCTGCTTCTCCCCCTCCCTGGGATGGAGGGGACTTGGTTTGGGTCAAAGATGCAGACCAGAGCCACCCCACAGAAACCTTTGCCTCCGTTCTCCCCAGGGGCCACCCATTTCACCCCGGCTAATTTTAAACCCTTCCTCAAATGGCTCCTTTCTGGCCAGACCTCCCCAGAGGCCCCCTTAAATAGCAAGTTCTCAGCACAAAGTTTCCTGCTGGGTGGGGGAGGGGAGCATGAGGGATCTTTCCCTCCTTCCCGGCTCAGATCCTGGTCTCCAGCCTTCCCTCTGGGCCGGATGTTTCCAGCCTTTTTCTTCTGGTTTCCATCGTTTAGGTTCTGAAGTGTTCACGAGGCCACAGTATCGCTGCCGTCCTGTCCTTGGCCACCTCAAAAATAAAGGGAGGCCGAGGCAGTTACGGACACAGTGGTGGGTCCCTGTCTGCCAGGCCACAGACCCTTTGCTGGGATATCAAAGTCTGGAAGGTTGGGTCACAGGAAACCTGGCCTGTTCTCTCAGGTTCTTACTTGATCTTAGTCACCCCAGCAGATGACAGGATCCCTGACTACCCTCTGTGCGACAGGGAAACTGAGGCCCAAAGAGCCTCCTGCAGCTTAGTTCACCCAGGCACCCTAACTCAGTCTTCGGTGCCACCAGCAATCCATCCAGCTGTGGGGACAGAAGGTGTGGCAGGTGGGTGGCCTTGTCAGCCTCATGGGGAGGTAAAGTACTGCCACACATCCATTCGGGAGCTCTTCCTTGGGGACTTGTAGGATGACAGCAAAGCTGGAGCAGTAGGACAGAAGAAACTAGCGAAGCATGAGCTCAGCCCCAGGCTGAGAGGAGAAGAGGTTCCAGAGCCGACGCCTCTGCCTTTTGGCTTCAACTCCCTCTGGTCCTGCCACAGCCCATCTCTTCCGGGTCCCCGGCAAGCTCCATGCGCTCCAAGGGCAGCTGCCTGTGCTGCCTCTCGGGTCATTCCTCCCCGGTTCCTTGACTGAAGAGCACCCACCCCTCACATCCCTCTACTTCCTCACTTCCCCTTCCTTCCTCTGAAGTCCTACGGGGCCCTCAGAACCCCCTGCCTCACATCGTTTCCACCCGTCTGAGTTTATCCTGGACTCTAAAACCCCACAGAAGGGAGCCGCGTCTCAAAACTTTCCTACCCTCCAAAGTTCCCAGAGCCAGGCCTCAGCACCTGCACTGTCTCCATACGCCTCGGTCCTTCCAAAGAAACTCCCAGCCCCAGAGATGTGGCCCAGCGTGGCAGAGTAATGCCATAAACGGCAAAGACAACAGGCTTCAGTTAGGCTGCTGTTTGCACCCCAGCTTACAGCTTGGCTAGGGGAAGATACCTCCTGCCTCCGAAGCTGTTTATCTGTACAACACGGGTACCATCTACCTCCAGGATGAACAGTTCGCCTCACTCCATGTCTGGCACTTGGGAGGCTCAACAAACTGCACGTTCACCTTACCCATCAGGTACCCCAAGCCTTTTACTTATAAGTGCCTAGTGAGGCGGGGTCGGGTCTGCTGGAGCTGGCAACAAGGGTGAGACGATCTCAGGTGGTCACTGGTCCCTTTTCCTCTTCCCCAGGAATGTAATATTTGAGGTGAAGGCACACAACACCCTCATTTTACAGATGAGGAAACTTAGGCTCAGAAAAGGAAGGTCACAAAGCAAGGTGGCTGCATGGTCAGGATCCTTTAGGGACGGCTGGGACAGACATGCAGTTATTCTCCAAGGCCTGGTCGGCTAATCCTGTGTCCCAGGCCAGCCTTGGAGACCACTCCCATGCCACTTGCTGGTGCCAGCCTCACAGGGCCCAATGTTCATCACGAGGGGGTACAGACACCAACAGCTGGTTGATGCCAACATGAAAAGACCAACCAGAGAGCCCACGTCCTGCCTATTCCACAAATTTACTATAAGAATTCAACACAAAATTGTTTTCAGCATTTGAAGGGAGCGTAAGGGGTGGTTCCCACAATCCCAGGCCTAGACGTCACCACACTCGCTTACCTGGCCCTTCTCCTTCTGTGCCTCAGCCCTTCTCCAGAAGTGCCCACATAACCCAAGGGAACATAGTCTTTCCATCCGGAAACATGGAAAGCAACCACAGCCCTTTTCAAATGGCCATCTTCATCTGGCCAGTGTGGCTCAGTGGTTGAGAGACGATCTATAAACCAGGTCACGGCTCAATTTCCACTCAGGGCACATGCTGGGGTTGTGGGCTCAATCCCCAGAGAGAGAGAGAGAGAGAGAGAGTGTGTGTATGTTTGGCCGGGAGGGGGGGGGGGCTGCAGAAGGCAGCCAATCAAGGATTCTCTCTCATCAATTGATGTTTCTACCTCTCTCTCCCTCTTCTTTTCTCTCTGAAATCAATAAAAAAATATGTATTTTTAAAATAAAATGGCCATCTTCAATGGTAGATACGAGCAGACAGTGCCAGACCACAGCCATGTCCTAAGCACAACTGGAGATATGTTTGGGATGGGGTAGAGCGAGGACTGGGGGAGAAATGGAGAATCCTGAGAAGTCAGTGAAAGAAGAAACTTGCTGAGATGGAACCCACTGGAAGCACCACATTTCACACGGACAAAGAACTTGGCCAGAGGTGTCCCAAGATACAGGACATCGCAAACACGGCTGTGTGGCCCTCATGGCAGTCGGGAGCAGACTCGGCCTTGCTGGAGGTCCCAGCCAGCACCAGGCCCATTGAGGGGAGCCAACTGACTTTTTGACACAACTGGGTCCCTGTCCAGCAAGGCTTTGGGGGCTCCTGAGGCAGCTCTTTCCTTCTGCAAGTCTTGCTGCCCATCTTCCTGGGAAGTTGCTGGGAGAGGGGGCAAGGGAGTCCAGCCCTGTGGGTAAGCCCACAGGCTATCACTGGTTAGCAGACTTCCTGAGGCCAGTAGGTCTCTGCTGTGGGTTCCTGGGCTCTTTCCCTCCAGCTGGTGCTGGATCTGTGGTGTCTAAGCGTTCCCCTCTTGACCACTCCTCACCTCCTCTACCAGCGGCCCCTGAATCCCTCCTCCCCCAGTGCTTCAGGGAAGGGCAAAAGGGCAGTACTTGAGAGGCACAGAAAAGGGTGGTCCCCCATGCTCAGCCTTGTTCTTGAGGCCCCTGGGATGGGGATGTCCCCTCCTGTAAGGAGCCTCTCAACTGCTCTTTCTAAGCCCAGCAAGACAGAGGACTCGGGCTCCCGGGGTGCCCAGTCCTTTCCTTCGTGGCGGGCAGGGGACTGCAGGTCACCATCTAGGTTTTCCTCTCCTCTCCGCAGCCCTCTCCAGCCCAGAAGCACAGCTTAGAGTTTTGTAGGGAAAAGAGAAGGAGGAAGAAGGAGCTCTGATGAACTCATTCATATCTATGTGACAGTGGTGTTCTTCTATCAGACAAACTGAAACCTGTTTAAAGATCTTCGGATAAAAATGAAATGAAACAAAAGCCTTCAGGAGCAAGGTGATAACACACCCAAGGGAGCACAGTCAAGCTTCTGTGGGCAGAGCTTCCAGACAGGACTTCGATCCATTTTGCTCTGCCCAGGAGGACAGCTCTCTGGCCTCTGCAAACTCTGATGGGCAGACCTGTCACGCAGGTGTCCCCAGAACAGGCCAGCTTCCTCTACAGTGGCTGCTCAGGTCTCAGGCCAAGCTCACAGGAGACCCTGCAGGAATTAAGGGAAGGGGCTGGCAGGGGAGCAGGAGGAGGTGGGTGTTCTACATAGAAAGCCCCTGTGTGGAATGGGACTGGGGTACGGGGTCAGTGGTGGCCTCAGAGCCCTCCCACTCAGCCAGAGGCCAGGCAAGGGTCCGGCCACTCTGCTCTTACCAGATGTGTGCCCTCCTCTGCAAGGGGAAGGACATGCCTGATGCTGAGGGCTCAGTAGCTCTAATGGGTCCCAACCTCTGGACAAAAAAGACCTCCTTCATACTCGGCATTAAATACTCAACTTCCCAGGGAAGGGCGGCAGTAGGGTATTGTGGCCTAGAGGCTCCCCCAGTTCCAGCTTTGATTAGAGATGGGAAGGTTAGACAGTTTTTGAAACCAGTGGTATGCCCCTGGATAAGAGACCCTCGTATCTGTTGACTCTGAAGGGCACCACAGCCTTCTTCCTGCCTTGGCTTGGTAAGCTCTCCAAGACAGCAGCCTAGACTTCAGGTCCACCTACCTGGAGGGTAAATCTTTCTCCATAAAGGATGCTGAGGCAGGAAAACATCAGGGCCACTCCCCACGCTTCCCCCACCCCACTCCCAAATAAATGCCACAGGTCCACCAGGAGCGCCCTCCTCTGGAAGACAGACTCCTGCCTTCTAGGCAAATCCCTGCCGCACCAGCTGGGGTTCAGGGAAAGACACACTCGGGAAACTTAACTCTGGCAATAGAACATTCTACCAAAGAAATAAAGACGATATTTGAAAATTGATTCTTTGCAGCAATCCCTTAGCACCTCTGAAAGTTAGAATTCAGCCCAGAAAGAAAAACTGTTCTAACTGTCCACTCCATCAAAATGTTCAAGTAATGCGCTTGCTCTGAATCCCCGCCTACTGGCTCTCCCGGTGTCATCTGGATGGAAAACACCATTTCGGGAAGGGGGTGGAATCCAAAAAGGGAAAAACAAGCCTCTCATAAGCCCCTCCCACATCCTTCCCCAGCTCCAGCCCTCAGCAGCAACTGAAATGCAGAATATTTGAGCTGGAAGAAACCTTATTTTTAGATGAAGAAACCAAGGCCCTGGGGTCCGGCGAGCTGCTCACGCTCACCGAGCACATCAGAAGCATCCCAGTGTCCCCAGGTGCTCACGAGTCAAAGCTCTTCTGCACACGATGATTTCACACCACCAATCCACTCAGAGCCCAGTGGGGTCAGCTGTGGGCACCCAGGACTAGGTAGGTGGCCTTCAGCTTCTGAGTTAAGAGGGTAAAAACAGCTCCTTGCAGAAGGCTGACTGGGGGTCCCACTGGATGATCCCATGGTTAATCCGAACAGAGTGAATGAGAGGGACGTCAAGGGGAAAACCGCCAGATTGCTAACTCCCAGCCACTGAGTGTAGCCTTGTGCCCCATTCACTAGGGGAGATGGGGGTGAGAAGCCCCTCAAACACCTTGGACCGGACAGGTGGGCTCTTATAGCTCCAGGAAGCCTCAACCAGGCCACCCTGCCCCCGCCAGCCAGTTCACAGGGGTTTATGAGCTGCAGCCTGCACTGTGTACAGATTACAGCTTTCCTGATACAAAGATAGTGAAGATCCTTTTTGAACTTGTACTCACCATCATCACACCCAGCTCTGGCTTCTCCAAGAGAAAGAGACCCCCCTGAGGACCAAGACAGGGACTCAGGTTCAGCCTCCTGCTCAGCAAACAACTGCTGACCAGGCATGCACACAAAAGAAAAACAGCCTCAAACCAACTGCTGGAGTCCCAGCCCAGCCAGTCAGGCCTTCCTCGGGGCCTGGGCAACAAAGGAGAGGGGTGGACTAGCCTAAGGGTCCTTCACACTCCGCCTTGTAAGATGCCAGGGAAGCAGGTGTCCTCCACTGGCTCAGAGTTTAAACACTTTCCTTCTGTCCACAAGGAAACAAAGACAGTGGTGATGAAGGGGCTAGAGCAGGAGAGGGTAGGAGAGCAGAAGTCAGAAGCCAGACCCTGGCCAAGCTGAGCCTTAGGGTTTGAGAGGGGTCTCTGCTGGAGCAATATTGGGGTTGCCTAACAGAAAGCTCAGAGCAGTCACACCCTCCCAAGCGGAGATCTCATGGCCAGGATTTTTCTTTTTCTTTTTCTGTGTGTGTGTGTGTGTGTGTGTGTGTGTGTAGGGGGTAGGGTAGGGGCTGGGTTCCACGCTTAAGCCTGGCACCAGCAGGTCGCTCCTACCCCTCCCGGGGGAAAGAAGTCCCTCTGAGCGAGGCCACTTGACGAGAGGTGGATGGAATGTGGCGACATGGCCCGCAGATCCAGGACTTATAAGGGCTGAACACAGCATAGGACTAAAGAGCAAGCAGATACAGCCAGACAGTGAATGGGAACCTAGATGCACACACTCCCAGAGCCCCAATGCTCCTCATTTCCTCTAAGGAGCTCTGGGCCAGGATGCCAACAATGCCATCGGACGATTTGGCGTGACGTCCCAGGCTTAGGGCCTGTCCCAGGGCTGCTTGCCCCCGCTAATTCCAGCCCAAATCACTTATTATCAAGGCTTGGCTCTCAGGCCCCATCTGGGCAGCATGTTATGGTTTCTAGTTTTTTCATGCACGCGAGCCTGGCAGTCCTTCCATGTGATAGGCAGTGAGATATTGGCCCATTTCATAGATGAGGAAACCAGCTCAGGGATTAGGTGCCTGGCCAGCCAGTGGCAGGGCTAGGGATCAAGTCCAAGTTGCCTGGGAAGTTGGGGCTCTTCCCCCATAGCCTGCAATGTGTCCAGGACTCTGTGTGTGTGTGCGTGCGTGCGTGCATGCGTGCGTGTGTGTGTGTGTGTGTGTGTGTAGGAGTGGGGAACCGAGCTGGGATGGTAAGAAGTTTTCTAAAGGGAGGGCAAATATATATATTGGGGGGGGGGGGGCCTGGCTAGTATAGTGTTCAACAAGAAGGCTTCAGACTTCACACCCAAGCTAATTCTAGTCCAAGCTTACCGTCTTAAAAGCACCTGGTCAGAGCCTGTTGTGAGCACCAGCCTACACCTCATCTAGGGAACCAGACCAAGCATGAACTGCGCCATGCAGATGACTCAGTGCTGTGTCCAGGCACCTGCTTTCCATTTGGTTCCAGACAAGAGCCAGGGTCCAAGGCTTTCCGAGAGGCAGACTCACAGGGCTTCCAGAATGGAGGGCCCACAGGTGAGGCTCCCTCCCGTCCATTCACCTCCCATACACCTCCCATCCTTCCTGGTGCTGTGTGGTTGGCCAATGCAGATCGACTGCTTGTCCCCTGTACTTGGCACCACTGTCACACACCATCCTGCAGATTCAAAGCTTTGGCCTAAAGGAACCTTATCCCCACCCCCAGCTCCAAAATCAATACCTCTAACTCTTAAACCATGTGATGTTATTTCAGTGTGAACAGGCCGTACTGGGAACATAGCACTAAGCCCAACACACTGCCCATCATCTGACTGAGGCAGATGATGCCTGACAAGAGATGTTTCCTAATGTAATGCTCCTGCTGAGAGAGGGTCTCTGTTCAGGAATGGAAGCTGCATTCTGGTCAGAGCTCCCCTGTCACAAATACATCAGGATCATCCCTCCATTCCCAGCTGTGCCTGGATATGACCACAACTATCCATCGAGGACAGGGGCCAGTCTGGGCAGTTCTTTTCAGCCTTCACAGCGACAAGGGAGCTCAAAAATGGTTTCAGGCGCTATTCCAGTAACCTCTCCTGACCCCCACCCACATTCAGGTAAAAGCCCAGACCCATTTGGGAGGGGGAGGTTGGCTCTTCCCAAGAGGAGCTAGATACAGCAGACACTTATCCCATGCCTGCCTCCCTGGGAGTCCAATATGCAGACGGTCTTGATGACTTGTGACAGCCACAAGCTTCTGCTCAGCCAGCCATAAATGACTAAAGGGCATGGCAGATGGGCCTAGGCAGACGCTCCCACTACACACACCCCCTGTGATACTTCCGAGGCCCCCAGCACTGATGGATCCACCAGTAGACTGTCTTCAGGAAAGGAGGACCCATCAGAACTGCCACCTGTCTAGCCTAGGCACATCTTGGAGACAACCTTATTCTTTCCATCCAAGGATAGAATAGAGGAAGCAGCAGAAAGCCAAGGAGCCTGCGCTGGTCCCTGGGCACACAGACAGGGTTCTGGCATATGAAGCCGCTTGTCTACAGCTCCACCTCACAGCAGCATGGCTCCTGAAGTATGGGGGCTGGACAGTGTCACCGCCTCATGGCTTTGCCAGGGGCATGAGGACCCTTCTGAGGCAGCCATGGTCAGGGGGTGGCGGGGGAACTCTAGCACTCTCCTGCTCTGAATAACGAAAGGAGGGTGGCTCTTGACTAGGCGCTCAGTGGTCAGGGCAGGCAGGAAGGCTCCTCCTCTTCTCTACCTCAGGACTGCCTGGAGGTTCAGGGGAAAGCATGAAAGCAAGAAGCTTCCTGCAGCCCTAACCGGTTTGGCTCAGTGGATAGAGCGTCAGCCTGCGGACTGAAGGGTCTCGGGTTCAGTTCCGGTCAAGGGCATGTACCTTGGTTGTGGGCACATCCCCAGTGGGGGGTGTGCAAGAGGCAGCTGATTGATGTTTCTCTCTCATCGATGTTTCTAACTCTCTATCCCTCTCCCTTCCTCTCTGTGAAAAATCAATAAAATATATATATTTTTAAAAAGGCTTCCTGCAGTTTCACACCTTGCCTCTATTTACAGTGGTCACCAGCTGCCCACTGAGGATGGGGATAAGAAGTCAGTTGTGCAAACACTGAATGAGATTTAGAAACAGTTCTTACTGCTTAGTATTCTTATAATACTAAAGTTATTTAAAGAACTGGGGCAAACTAGGCTGTCTGTCTTTGTTTAGGGAAGGAGAAGATAGGGAGAAGCAAGAGAGTGTGTGTGTGTTTCCTCCTTCCTGCCCCCCCAACTGACAGGTAGTCACTTTTTCAAAAAAAAAATGTTTTATTAATTTTTTACAGAGAGGAAGGGAGAGGGATAGAGAGTTAGAAACATCGATGAGAGAGAAACATCAGTCAGCTGCCTCCTGCACACTCCCCACTGGGGATGTGCCCGCAACCAAGGTACATGCCCTTGGCCGGAATTGAACCCAGGACCCTTCAGTCCGCAGGCAGACGCTCTATCCTCTGAGCTAAACTGGGTAGGGCAACAAGTAGTCACTTTAGAGCAAGCATGGTTTCTTTAGTTAAGATGCCTAAAGCCACAGAGTACCAAGGGTGTATGAAGGCAGTCAGCCCTGGTACAGGCAACAGGGGATACTGTCTGCAGAGAACTGAAAAATAAAAATGACTTGGCCTGGCTTTTTTATCATGAGACGGCCATTCTAAACAATATCTGTGATAAAACATTCCTCCTGCGGGGGCCGACAGCTCCCCTCACCTACTTTGGGATGCCACGGGACCAAAGGGAACTAGCCTGGGGCCAGTCTCTAAGCTTCTATTGAGACCCTGGCATCACCCAAAGCTCAGGCTTCAAAAACTTTAGTTGCAAGACTTTTTCTCCCGCTGCCCCTAAGTCTCACCAAAACCCTAGTAACAGAACAGCAGGTACAGTGTGGGGAAGAGCAAACGCTGGGTTCAAATCCCAATTCACCCATTCACTAGCTGCGTGTGAGTTATCTAACCTCTGTGTCTACTCCTCGTTTATGAAATGGTGATGATGATGTAAGTAATTCACAGGGCTGTGGTAAGAGGTGAAGGAGTTCAAATGGTAAAGTGCTTAGAGCAATACCTGGCACAAGCACTTACAAGGGTTCACTATTATTAAAACAGCCTCTCCTATAGGTTATTTGAGCAGAGGCGACACATCCACAACCCAGGAAGGAGAAGAGCCTGATCTTCTGGAATCTGCCTGAATCCACTCGCTTAGGCCCTGTGTCCAGGTAAAAGCCCAGACGCACGAATTCCTCCCTTCCCTTAATTCAATGAAAGCCTGCAGACAGAGCACCAAGAAGTCCCTGATTCTGTCAAATGCTTCTGATGGCAGAGAAAAAAAACAGGGAGGTGCCCAAGTTGCATGCTGGACCCAGAATTCCTTCACTCTCACCTAAAGTGCTAACCCTGGACGTCCTGCCATGGGCTAGGGATGTGGCTGGCTCTTAAGAGACCCTTGAAGGACACATGATGGACCCAGGGATACCAGGCCTGGACCCAGGTGTAGTAAACACAATGCACAAGATGAGGGTGAGAGGATAGCAAGAGATCAAGACCCTCAAGTCAAACTGTCACCCCCTTAGCTGCCATTAAGCAGTCTTTCTATAGTTTACCATTAGGCTAACATAAAAACATCTTTAACTAAGAAAACACCACAACAACAAAAAAGTCTTTAACTTTTGGAAACTCAAACACGCCCCCAACTCAAGACTCCAAATTCTACCCTTCCCTTAGGGGCCCTCCAATGACTAGTTACTATAACTTAGTATTACCTTGTATTATGAAAGTAAAGTCTCCATTTTCAAAACAGAATGTTTACAAACCACACACACCCTTCCCCAGAAACACTGTACCACCTAGCCATCCCTCAGGAATCCCTAAAACAGGACATGTTTGGGTCTGAGGTTGAGCAGCATCGCAAGCCAGTTCGAGCAGCCTTCATGTGCTGTATTACCTCACCTTCTAGAGCTTGGACACCAGGCATGACCTACCTGGGGTAGAGTATTGAGACTGACACTTAGCTTTCTCTTCAGACCCTCCCCTTAATTCCTCCTTGCTCTCCTGAGCTTTCAAAGGTTATCAATGCTTCTAACACATCTCCTTCCCTATAGGCAGAAAAATGCCAATGTCTCCCGAAGCCTGCATGAGCATAATGTGCCCCCCAATAATGCTGTAACATGGCAAACTTTCGGTAGTCACCCAAGAAAACCATGGGGTTCCACAATCAGCCTCCACTTTTATACATGCTACTAGAAGCCCAGTGCATGAATTCATGCACAGGTGGGGTCCCTTGGGGTGGCCTGCGGAGATTGGGTCCCAGCTCCTTGCCCTCAGCCTTACAGTCCCACCTGGCAATCTGCCTTGGCCTGGTGCTGCCCCCTCACCTGCTCCACCATCCCGCCTGTGGGGCAACCGATTAAGGCCAGGGCCCCACCCCCCACTCCCACCACTGCAGCTGATCGCAGTCTGTGGGGCTATCAGTTGGGGCCGGGCCCCCAACGTGGCTCCTTCAGTGCCTGGGAGCCTGGCAGTGGCCCCATCCCCCACCACTGGTTGCTGTCTGTGGGGTAGTCGGCAGGGCAATCGGGGGGGCCCTGCTTGCACCCACCTTGGCCTGGCGCCACCCACTCTTGTGCTCCACTGTCCAGCCTCTGTCCTGCTCTCCCCGGGGCCCATCAGGGCTGGCAGCACCTCCACTGCTGCCCCCTGCCAGCACCAAGTCACCTATGCCCACCATGTTCCACCCGGCCCCCTGGTGGTCAGCACACATCATAGTGCATAGTGAGCAGTCAAACTTCGTTGGAACGACTGCCTGAGGGGACAATTTGCATATTAGGCTTTTATTATATAGGATTCTCTCTTCTTGGAATGCCTTTCCCACCCTCACTAGTCTAACAACCTCCTACTCAGCCACATCTCAGGGAGGGCAGACCTCATAACTTCTCAGTGGCACCACCTTATCACTTGCTGATATCCCCTTATTTTATCTACCGTTGTATTCAACATTCTCTCACTTCCTGGCAAATCCTTCTCACCCCCCAGTCCATGATCTTTCATCTATAGTCCTGACCCTCGTCCAGGAAAGGAACCTGATATTTATGATATGGATGAAGCCCCTATGGGTAAGGTGGGCAACCAGGGAGAGCCCAGGCTATAAAGACAAAGCAGTTGTCCAAGAGTCAAGGCTACACAAAGATGAGCAGAGCAGCCCCACTGAAACTCCATCCTGGAACCATGAAAATACCCCCTTTTCCAGTGATCTAACACCTTTAGGAATTGAGGTCTTATGTGGGCCAAGTAGGATTCCTTGATTTTCTAGGTTTGCTTTAGTTAACCTCCATAGTCAGCTGCGAAGAGCCAGGCTAGGTCAGCCATGAGAGTAAACCTTACAGCTAATGCAGATTCCCCAGGGGGTGGCAGAACCAACCACCTAGGGTGCATCTAAGTTAAAGGGAAGGAGTCCAGTTCCAGCTCAACTCACCAACCTAAGATGGAACCCGAGCAAGAAAGCTCTTCGCCCACTCACTGTTCAGAAGGCTAATGAGGGAAGGGGGCCAATCCTTGTGCTTACCTGCCCAGGCAGACACTGGGCTCCAGGAGACCCCCAGAGCCCTTAGTTTTAGACCCACCAATGCCAGCTGCACTGACTCCCTGAACTCTTATCGTGCTGCAGCCACCTCCAGCCCCAAGGAGTAGCAAGGATTCCACTTCTTGAGGATTCTGCCCTCTCTGTCAGAAAAGGTACTTAGAAAAAGTGACCAATACCTGAAATGTTTTCTCCAAGACTAGCCTGGCCACATGGTTCAAAGTGGTAGGTCTGAGAGTTAGCCCAGCCTCTTGGGCAGCGTGAGGTCCCTGCTTAAGTCAACCCTCTAGCAGAAGTGGCATCCCGGGTCCTTGTCCAGCTTTGTAGGAGTCAGCTTCTCTCCCTCAGTTTCAGCCCACCCGAAGGCCAAGCAGAGGCCCCACACACCAGCAACCCTGTCACCCTCCCCCAACTCTAAGGGGGAGATTCTGAACAACTAGGTAGAGGCAGAATGGGGTTAAGGCCCGAAACCCCAAGACCTGTGGGCATCAAGATCCAAGGAGGACAAGGCCTTCAGGAGCCAGAACAACTCCACCACATGAGAGCCCACACCACACTAGTGGACCTATGTCAGGCCTCCGTTGCCACACTCAGAGTGAAGAGTTGTGTATCCCACTCCCCGTCCCCCCACCCCCCAAAAAAAGCAGAATTTAGACCTAGATTCTCAAGATGTCATGCCATTGGTGGACTGGGGCTGGCAGAAGGCTCTGAGTAGCTAAGAGTGGGAGCCGGAGGTGTGACCCTCCCACCATCCCTCCCACTTTGAGGAGCCCAGCCCAGCAGTGGGGCTGTGGCCGCCATTCTGCACCAAACCTACAGCACGGCCAGGCCAGGGGCAACATCACTGGAATGGAGGGGGTAGCAACACCGGCCCCCACCATGGGGCTCTGCGGTTTCTGCCCCAGACCGAGGGGAAGGGAGCTCAGGATGGATAACTGGTCCTTGGTTTCCTGGGCAAGAGCATGACAGGGTGGGGCAGGAAGGGTCTCTCGGCCCTGGAGTGACACAGCAGAGGCCCAGGCCCTTCGAGGGAGCTGCAAACCCTGTGCCCTTTCTACACCAGTTCCTGTCTTTGCGGCCCGGCTCCTGGCTTCCATCCACTGAGAGCCATGTCCACCACCTCACCCCGCACACATCCTCCCTGATTCCACGACCCCATTAACCACCCGGCTGCTGGACACTCCACGAAGCCACCTCCTACTCCCGAGTCTTGGCACATGGCTGGTGGCCCAGAAAACGCCGCCTCTGCTTTCGGAATGCGCCCAGGCCGGCGCTGGGGTCCCAGCTTGGCTGCCGGGGCAGAACCGAGGGGAGGAGAGCGGGGAAGTGTCTTCAGGCATCGCCTTCCCAACCCTCATCAGCTGCCGGCGGACCTCGGTGCCGGAGCCCCGGTTCTGGGGCTGCGAGGGAAGCCCGTGCACCCGCCGCCGCCACAGCTCTCGCGAACCACGGTGCCGGCGGCGGCCCCGGCCTCCAAGGTCACGGGGAGGGGTCAGGGTCAGAGGGCGCGGGACGGTGCCGCCGGCCGCCGCGCTAATCCCTCCCGGTTCCTTCCGGCCGAGGTGGGAGTCCCGCCATGCGGGAGAGGCGCCGGGAAGAGAGCGGCGAGTCGGGCCGAGAGCGGAGAACGAGGGGCGCGCGGGCAGGAGGCGCGGGGCGGCCGTGGTGCCGCTCGCCCACCTCGGGACGCACGGACCGCGGCCGGCGCACGGCCCGCCCCGAGCCCGGGAGGGCGGGGAGACAATGCCCGCCCGGCGGGGCCGTCCAGGCCGAACGCCCCCGCCCGCCGGACACGGGCTGCTCCTCCCCGGTCGAAGGGCAGCGGCGGGAAGGCTCCGGGAGCGACGGCCCGACCGGCCCGGCGCGCCCTCTCGCCCGCCCACCTCCGCGTGCACTTCCCCCGGCCAGTCCCGGGGCGCGGACCCACCTCCTCCTCCAGGGTGCCGCCGGAGCCCGAGCCCGTGCCGGTGCTGGTGCTGTGCTCGTCGTCCGGCTTCAGGTTGCTCATGGTGCGGGGGGGCGGGCGGGGTGACGAGAGGAAGGGAGCGCGGAGGGCGAGAGCGGCGCCGGCCCCGGCGAGGAGGTGGGAGGGGGCGCGGTGAGCGGTGCGCTCCGGGGGTGCGGGGCGGGGTGGCGGTGGGGGGCTCGCGGGGCGGTGAGAGGGGCGGCCGCCGCGTCGGGCTGGGGTCACATCAAGTTTGGCGGGTGCGGGAGGCGGGGAGGGGGTGCGGCGGGGGAGGCACTGCGAACCGGAGCCGAGCCCGAGTGGCCGCCGCCTCCGCCTTTTCACTGCGACCGCCGAGTGCGCCCGCGGCGGCGGCGGCGGCGGCGGGGGGCGGGCGCCGGGGGAGGGGGCGGGCGCCGGGCGGCGGGGGGCGGGGGCCGGAACCGGCCTCAGCTGGGGCCGGGCCAGCCCCCCGCCCTCCTCGCGGTCTCCGGGGGAACGCGCAGCCAATCCCCGCCGCCCACTGCGGACTCGCCCCGGCCGGGCCGCGGCGCGCTAGCCCTCGGCGGGGCTCTCCCACTCGCTCGCCGCCTCTCGCGCTCTCGTCTCTCCCCTTCTTTCTCCACAAGTTTTTAAACTTTGATGAACTTGCCCCGCGAACTTTCTTAAAGGGGCCGCGCGGTCCCAGCCTGCGGGCTGTGCAGCTGGGTGCCGGGCGCCCGCCCCGGCGACCCCACGTGGGGGCTCCCGCAGCGGGACTCCGGAATGGTCGGCTTCAGGAGGCAGGCTCGGCTAGTGGCCTGACCCGGGATCGGAGGGCCCGGGGCACCCACTGCACCCCAACGTTGGGCGCCCAGACCCGGCCCACGCGCTGCTCTCTCCCGGGAGCTCGGGGTTGCTTTGGGGGGCAGGTGGCGGGGAAGAGGGCGGGGCCGAGGGGTGGGCGCGGACACCTGGGCTTTGGCGCGGCTGGGCGCAGTTTCGCTGCGTGACCTTGAGGAAATCACTTCCCCTCTCTGGCCTCAGGCTCCCAGCCCCGAGGTGGGACTTGGACCTCCGCTCCCTTCCCAGCCCCGGTCGCCGCCGCTAGGACCCTGGGCGGGGAGGGGGAGAGAGGGAGGGGACGAGTCTTTGGGGTCCGAATGGTTACCAGCTCCAGCTGGGGGCACCTCCCATGCCTGAGGAGGTCCCGTGCGCCTCTCCTTCGCCTTGCCACCCTCCCGCTTTGGGTGCTCTCTCACCACGGCCTCAAGCCCCACAGGAACACACCTTCCCCTCCCATCTGAGCCCGAGGGCACTGGGAAGGGAGAGCCTCCCCTCCTCCGGGCTCCAGGGCGCGGCCCTCGGAGGGCTTTCCCTCGGACTCTGACCACCCGCTCGGGCTGAGGCCGGCCCCCCACCTCGGTGTGCTCTTCCCTCGCAGCAGCCACGAGGCCGGTGGAGCTGCCCCAGGACTGGCCTTCCCTGCGCCTCTGGCTCTGAACTCGAGCTGCGACCCCGGGAATCCCGGCCGGAGGCGCCGCTGGGACGGGAGCGGCCGGCGGGACCTGGCCCGGACCCGGACCCGGACCCGGACCCGGACCCGGCGTTGCCGGGCGTGCTCTGCCTCCCCGCTCCCAGGGTCTGCTCACTTTCCCGGGCGAACCTGGTCGCCGCACCTGCGTTTTGAGGTTGGACGCGGCGCCCCGCGTCGGTGGAGTGAGGTTGGGTGGGCGGTCACAGCCCAGGGAGGATCCCAGACGCTAGAGCGGCGCCTCCACCCTTGAGCCGACCTGCTAAGGAAGGCTAAGGAGCACCTGCGGGACGGCTGACGTTCGGACTTAGTCCCCGCAGCAACTCTTCATCTCCTTCCCAGCCGGCATGCCTAGAAATAGGCAAAATCTTTCCCAAAGACATATTCTTCCAGTAAGTCATTGTTGAGCACCTACTGTGTGCTGGTGGATAGGCCTTGAGAACATTAGGTTCAGGCTCTAGTATGAGGGAAACTGCCTCCTGTAGGGAGCAGGCGCTGCCATTCCACGAGGAGTGCTTCACTTCGCCCTAAAGTGTTGAGGTTCTTGCAGCCTCTGGCATCTCCAGACGGAGCCAGCCTTGTGAGTCTGTAGATACCCTGACCATCCTTCCCAAGCCGCAGTCCACCTAGCATATTCTCCCCCACCCTTCCCTAGATTTTCCCAGCAGGCAGGCGCCAGCTTTGTCCCATCAAGGTTAGTCCTCCTCTCCCGCCTCCTCCCTTTTTCTCTCCTGTCTGCTTTTCCAGCCTTTTCAATACAAATCCTCACTTCCCTCAAATTCCTGCTTCAGTTCGGCTCCATTTTTTTTTGCCAGGAGAAGCAGCCTAGCCAGTTTTCTAAACTCAGATATCTTAAGTTAGTTTGGAATTTTTCAAGGAGGAAGGGCGTCTCATCTTGCCCTTCTTGCCATTTTATAGAGGAGGAAGCTGAGACCCAAAGAAGTGACAACTGACACAGGGTCCACAATGGACCCCCACTGCTGTATTTTTCCATGACGTGAAGCTGGTGATTATTTTTAAATATGTATTACTTTTCTGATGATAAGAGCAATATATGCACATCGTTGAATAGTTGTAAGCGATAAAATAGTTTAGAAAACAATCTGCCATCTAGAGAGCAATTTATTAATATTACTTTCTAATCTCTTTTGTCCGTGCATAAATTTGCAATCTATAGTTTCAGAACCCCTTTTTTCTTAAATTGGTCATGAACTTTTATTAAAATTATTCAGTCAAAATTTTTTATTGTCAATCCCCATGAGATGTGCCATAATTGTTTTATTATATATATTTTTATTGATTTCAGAGAGGAAGGGAGAGAGAGAGAAACATCAATGATGTGAGAGAGAATCATTGATCGGCTGCCTCCTGCACGCCCTTTACTGGTGACTGAGCCCAAAACCCAGGCATATGTCCTTGACCGGAATCGAACCCGGAACCCTTTCACTGAGCCAGCCTGGCTTGGGCGATGTGCCATAATTTGACATATTTTGTTATTAGACATTTGCATTATTTCCAGTTTTATTCTCTTTTGCCTCAATGAGAAACACCTTGTACGAGGATTCTTATTGCTTCAGAAAGCTTCCTAGATGTAGGACCAGCCTTAAGCATATTGGAGGCAGCAAATGTCTTATTCCTCCCTGTATCCCCCACAGTCCCTGAAATGGAAGAATCTCTGACTCCAGAGGGATTTGGAGATTATATAAATGCAAAGGTCCCACCCACCCTGGTGTGAGTATCCAGTTGATGCAAATGGAGCTAGAGAGAAGAGTTCAGGCTATACAACTCTGACCAACTGCCCGGTGGGTGAGAACTTTTAACTCAGTCTCCTCCAACTCTGACAGGTGGCCCAGCCTCTAGCAACCTCGTCATTGCCCCCTCTTCCTGTGGTGCCAGCTTCCCGTTAACTCTGAGCTTCTCACATTTCGGTTCCCTTTGCCTAAAGCCACGCCCTATCCCTTCCCCAGCTTCCGGATCTTTCCCCACCCACACCCCTTTCCCAAATGCTCTCATAGGGCCTTCTTTGTGTCCTGTTTGTTGAGCCTGGGAATACCTTGTCTTGCAGTCTCACCTACCAGATGGGAAAATCCTGCTAAGTGAGTACAGCCTCACCTTTCCATTTCTGCAGAGAACTTGATGAGTGATGGGCATTGGCAGCGCTAGGTGTTCAATAACCCTTTGCTGAAATGATACTGGACCATTCCTGGGGCCTCTGGGTTATCTGGGGTATATGATCCTTTCTCTTTGATTTACTGTACATACATTATCCTTTGGTATTTTATTCTTAGGGGATGGAAAAGATTCAGATGGCCTCACTCCTGAGAAATGCTGCCTTGGGACCCACCCAGCATCCTGAGGGTATGTATGCCTTACTACTTTCTAACCTCAGCTTCCCCACCATCAGGAAAACCTGGGCAATGAGAAGGCAGGTAGAGAGGGTGACCTGGAAGCCCAAAGGCTGGCCTGTAGCTAAGTTATATTTTCTTGTCATTTACAGGTTTAAGCTCCACTTGGTGTAAAAGGTTTCAGGAAGGGAAGGGGGCTGGATGCTGGCATTTATAAAGTACCTTCACCTTCCTGCCCCAGGCAGTTAATGTGCAGTCTGACTTAATCTTCCCATTGTTCCTGCTATTCCTAATTAAAGATTAGAAAACTGAGACCCAGAAATATTTGGGAACTTGCCTAGCTACTAGTGGATGACATGGATGATGGGGAAAATGTGAAATAGCCCTGGGACAGGATTCTGATTCTGTGACCTCGGCAACCTACCAGCTGAATATCAAGGAGTTCACCCGTAAAATGGGAATACAGTGCACAACCTCAAGCATGTGTTGTACAAGTTAAGTAAGAGCTCATGGTAAGCTCTTGTTCATTGTGATTATTACCCTTGATCCTACTGCTAGTTTAAAGGTGGTACAGGTCAAGACCGAAAACTGGCTCCTTTCAACCCGAAGTTCCTGAGCTCTCTCCTTCTCCCCTTGCCTCCTTTACTCTGGGCCACACAGTTTCCTAGATCCCAAGTTCAAATCCAAAGTAAACAGTATTTCTAAAAAACAAAACAAAAACCAGACTGTGTCAGAAAGCCCAGGTTTGAGTTTACGTGACCACAGGCAGGTGGTTTAATCTCCCTGCGGCTTTGTTTTCTCATAGTAAAACGCGAGGTGCCTTTCAGGCTCTCCTGAGTGTTATCCAGGCTTTCTTGAGTATTAAATGAGATCCTAGCTCTGGAAGTTCTACGAGGGCCTCAAAGCTCTAGGGCAACAAGAGGAGTGATTATAACATCAGCAAAGGAATAGAACCAAGAACTTCACTTCGAACTCAGTCTTCCCAAGAGGCAGTGTCTCTCCCCTCCCTGCACATAATGTTATTTTTTCTGTTTCCATGTGGCTGAAAATTAGGGGGGGACCCTGAGGACAGGGGTGGTATCTTTTTCTGATCTTTGAATTCTCAGTGCCCAGCTCAGGTCCTGGTGGAGGGGGTTAGGAATGAATATTGAATGAATGAAAGGCTTGAGTTACCATGGAAAAAAATCCCTAAGAGGGGTATTTTTATACTAACATGTCAATAACTGCATTTTCTTCCTTCTCCCAAAGTGGGAGAGAGAGTAGGATGCCAAGAACCTGAAAAGTAAGCAAAAGATTCAAAAGCAACAATCAGAAACCCAAAAGGAGTGTCTGGGCAGGTCAAAGTTTCTGGCCTAGACTCTGGGTTCCCAACTTTCACCTCTCTCACTGCAGCCAGAGCCCCTACCCCACTGCCAGTTCCTAGCCACTGGGCCAGTGGTCTTTGCAAATGGGAAAACAGAGGTTCAGCGGCTGAACTCAACATCTAAGGTCACACAGGCAAGCATTGAATTCATTTTATACTTTCTATTTAATTTCAAAGGCAAATAGCTTGGAAGTTTTCTTTCTAAGAAGAAAAAAACAAACTAATCACAGATATTTTCATATGGAGCCCTCAAATGATCTTTTATCCTTTAGAAAGTGTGTGTTTAAAAAAAAAAGGTTCTGGCAACGATTAAATGGCACTTGCTAAACTTTTACTGTTTTCGAGTCCTTCCCAGGGAACCAAAGGTCACTGAGAATGCCACTCTGGCCTGCTTCCCTGCCTGAGTTGCAGGTCTCTCAGAGCCTGAGAGAGAGCCCCCCACGCCAGACAAATTGCAGAATTGCCTGGCATGCTAGGAAGCTGGCCCCACTAGACAGTTTCTGAGAAAGACCTAGGGACAGGAAGTAGGAATAGTTGTACTTGACCCAGGGTCCAGTGGGGCAAATGACAATCTTCTGGGGACTGGCTCTTCATAGACTGGGGTGGGGAGGGGCAAGGAGGGAGGATGAGCTGGCTCTACCTTCCCCACTGAAGGCGCCAGTGAGGCTCCTTTTACAGTCTTTTCTGCCTTCCAAAAAGTCTCTTATTCATAAGAGAAAGGGAGCAGCTGCACTGATTCTCTCTTAGAGAATTTAAGAGATTTAAGGGGGCAGGGATTTAAGGAGGCATTATGCTTCCCCTGAGGTGGGCGTTGCAGATCATAGAATCTGTATTAGAAGGGGCTCTAGTGGTCATCCAAGTCAATGGACCTCATACTTGGCTGCAGACCAGAATTGCTTTTTGAAGACAGACGCCTGTGGCCCAGCGAAAACAACTACATCCAGATCTCCAGGGGCAGACCTTAGGAATCTCCCGGTACCCCAGCAACTAGAACCCGGGACCTGAATCCAGCTGCCTGCAGCAAACACTCGAATCTCCACCCAAGACTAATCCAGCCTTGGCCCGAACTTGGGGAAAAGAAACTTCACCCACCCCAAACGGCTCATCCCACTGCTACACCTCCAGCTCTGCTTACAGCAATATTGTTGATCAGGTAATAATTAGTGATAATTAGCATATGTCAAGCACTTGGCCATTGACCTCTTAGCACAGAAGCTGAGCTTCCAAGTTTTCGACTGAGACAGGCCTGGGTTGAAACCTTGGTGCACTTTATATTTGTTTTTATGACTTTGTGCAAAGTGACTAAGGACTCCGAACCCCAATTTCTTCATCTGTGAAATGGGGACAGTTTGTGTAGAATTATACAACAGTGCTTGGCATTATGTCCTGTCAATTAAAAATTTAAGGTGTCGCCCTGGCTGGTTTGGCTCAGTGGATAGAGCGTCGGCCTGCGGACTGAAGGGTCCCAGGTTCTATTCCGGTCAAGGGCATGTGCCTTGGTTGCAGGCACATCCCCAGTAGGGGGTGTGCAGGAGGCAGCTGATAGATGCTTCTCTCTCATCAATGTTTCTAACTCTCTATTCCTCTCCTTTCCTCTCTGTAAAAAATAAATAAAATATATATTAAAAAATGTTTTTTAATAAAATAAAAATTTAAGGTGTGCCTCTGGTAAACCCAAATCTGTCTCCCTGTTCCTTTAGGCAACTCCTCCATATATGTGGCCCTGAGCTCTATAGCTCCATAGAGCAAACCCACGCTCCCTATCATAGGGTAGTCCTTGGCAGAGAGTGGGCCCTATTGCCAGCACCTGACTCTGGTTGTTATCCCCTCACACCTTGGTTGGCCTCTCTTCTGGACAGGCACTAGGGGTGGTGAAATACTGTGGGAGGGGGACTCCACTCAGCAGGTCCAGGCCTGCAGGAATTCTTTATTTTTTCTTTTTAATATATTTTATTGATTTTTTACAGAGAGGAAGGGAGAGGGTTAGAGAGTTAGAAACATTGATCAGCTGCCTCCTGCACACCTCCTACTGGGAATGTGCCCGCAATCAAGGTACATGCCCTTGCTCGAAATTGAACTTAGGACCTTTCAGTCCGCTCTACGCTCTATCCACTGAGCCAAACCGGTTAGGGCTGCAGGAATTCTTTGAGCATGTGTGGAATCAGAGAAGCTGATGTGAAAAAGCTGCAGAACACAGATCTCAGGATAGAAGAGAGTAGCTTCTAAACCCTGCCTGCATAAGGCTGCTAACCTAGGCTGCCAGCTGTGTGCCAGGCTCAGAGCTAGGCATAAGATGTCTCAGAACTCACTCAACTCTCGCAGCTGGCTGGACAGGTGATTTTTCTGTATTTTATATTTATGATGCAAAGAGGTTAGGTAACCTATATAGTGATGCACAGCTATAACTGACAGGACTGAGACTTGAACTCAGGTCTCCCTATATTCTACCACTGGAACTACAATGAAACAAAGGAATTGAGGTGTAAGACCAAAATGCAGTTTTCTTCCAGGAATCCTCTAGCTAAGTATTTTCTAATTTTGTATCTAGCAATAATCCCTTGTATTTATACAGTAAGTTTTTTTAAAATAAATGTACACCTTTATTTTATATGTTTTTTTTTCTTTTTGTTTCTAGAAAAGCTAATATTTGCCATGCTTATCGTATAAGATTCACAAGGTACAAAAGAATATTAAAATCAGTTTCAGTCCTTAAGAAAGTTAAACATAGAATTACCAGATGACCCAACAATTCCACTCCTAGGTATGTACCCAAAAAAGTTGAATACAGATATTTAAACAAAGACCTGTACATGAGTGTTCAGAGTAGTGCTAGTCACAGTAGCCAAAAGGTAGAGACTACCCAAATGTCTATCAATGAATTTAAAAAATGTATTAGAGTCATATATACAATCCTATATAATAAAAGGCTAATAAGCAAATCGACCGAATGGCAGAACAACCAGTCACTATGACACACTGATCACCAGGGGGCAGATGCTCAACGCAGGAGCTGCCCCCTGATAGTCAATGTGCTCCCACAGGGGGAGTACCACTCAGTCAGAAGCTGGGTTCACAGCTGGCAAGCACAGTGGCAATGGTGGGAGGCTCTCCCACCTCTGCTGCAGCGCTAAGGACCCCTCGGGGGATGTCTGCCTGCCAGCTTAGGGGAAATGGGCCTAAGCCGGCAGTTAGACATTTCCCTAAGAGGTCCTATAATGTGAGAGGGTGTGGGCTGGGCTGAGGAACTCTCTCCTCCCCTACCCCCCCAGTGCATGAATGTCATGCACCAGGCATCTGGTGGAATATAAAAATCCATGAAAAGGATCAATGTGCATGAACCTCAAAAACGTACTAAGTGAAACAAGCCAGACACAAAAGGTCACATACTATATGATTCTATTTATATGAAATATGTAGAATCATCAGCAATTCTGTAGAAACAGGAAGTATATTTGTGGTTGCCAGGGGCTAGGAGACGAGAAATAGGGAGTAACTGCTAATAAAGGCAGTGGTGTTTGGGGTTTTTGTTTGTTTTTTTGTGTATGATGAACATATTGGGGCTACATTAAGGTGATGGTTAAACAACACTGAATATACTGAATTGTACATTTTAAAATGGTTAAAATGGCCTGGCCGGTGCAGCTCAGTGGTTGAGCATTGACCTATGAACCAGGAGGTCACGGTTCAATTTCCTGTCAGAGCACATGTCCAGGTTGTGAGCTCAATCCCAATGGCAGCGTGCAGGAGGCAGCTGATCAATGATTCACTCTCTCATTGATGCTTCTATTTCTCCCTCTCCCTTTCTCTCTGAAGTCAATAAAATGTATTTTAAAAAATAAATAAAATGGTTAAAATGATTCATGTTATGTGAGTTTTAACTCAGTTTTATAAAAATACTAGAGGTCCTGTGCACAAAATTTGTGCATAGGTAGGGTCCCTAGGCCTGGCCTGTGATCAGGGCCAATCTTTCCCAGCTGCTGGCAGCTGGCCCCACCCCCTGCCGCCAGTGCTGGTCGCCCTGTATGTGGCGTGACCCGTGGGGGAATCGGGGACCTGCTCACTGACACCCACCTTGGCCTGGCACAGCCCATACCCACCACCACCGCCTCCTGTTCCCCTTCCCCATTGGGCAATCAGAGCCTGCTGGCCGGGGGGACTGAGAGGTTGGCCGGCAGGCCCTGATTGGGTAATCGGGGCCTGTGGGCTGGGGGTAGCCCTGCGTTGAGTGTCTGCTTCCTGGTGGTCAGTGAGTGTCATAGCAACCAGTCATTCTGCTGTTCGGTTGATTTGCATATTACACTTTTATATATATAGATTGAACATTAAGGCTCCCATCCCCTGGCAACTAGTACAAGTTCCAGGGATATTCTGAGTATTTATAAACGTGTGTATATAGCTTTTCATATAAATGGTAAACACCCTGTATATGTTGCTCTGTGCCTTTTACTTAAGAGAGACCTTGGAGATTATTCTACATCAGTACTTAACAGACTGGCTCTGTTATTTTTAACATCTCTATAATACTCCATTTTGTGGATTTGCCCTGGTTTATCTAGCTTGCCCTCCTCTGTTTGTTTGTTTTTTTAGCTTAGCTTGTTCCCTTTTGGTGGACATTTAGATTGTTTCCAGTCTTGCTGTTTCAAACAAGCCTGCTGTACATAGCCTTGACATGGGTCATTTCACACAAACTTCTCTAACCTGTGAGGGGATTCCTAGAAGTGGAATTGCTGGGTCATGGGCATGTGCATTTTAATTTTTTCAGTTGGAAAACTAATGCATACTGCCCTAGCCAGGCAGCTCGGCTGGAGGGTTGGAGTGTCACCTTTTGTTGTTGTTGTTAATCTTCACCCCAGGATATTTTTCCATTGATTTTTGAAGAGAGTGGAAAAGGAAGGGGAGAGAAACTCTGACGTGAGAGCAACACATCAATTGGTTGCCTCCTGCCCACACCTCAACCTGGACTGGGTATCAAGCCTGCAACCCAGATATGTGCCCTTGACCAGAATCAAACCTGGGACTCTTCAGTCCAAGGGCTAACGCTCTATCCCCTGAGTCAAACTGGCTAGGGCGGAGTGTCATGTTGATATGCCAAAGTATCAGGTGCAATCTCTGGTCAGGGCACATACAAGAATCAACCAGTGAGTGCTTGAGTGAGTACAACAGCAAATTGATGTTTCTTTCTCTCTCTAAAATCATTTTTTAAAAACACACACAAACATACAGATCTTGTAACATAGAAACCCACACCTGATACCTACAAGGTCATGTTGACCAATGTCACCCCAATAAATTTAATAAAACACACACACACACACACATTAATGTATACTTGTAATACAAATTTCAAACAACTCTGAAGCTCAAAGGCATGCCTCTGAGGTGGGCTTGCTCCCACTTCCTGTCTGCCTCCCTTTTCTGGACACTTCCCTCCAGGCAGTGGGCCTGCAGCTCTCAGAGCCTTCCCTGCCTGGGTCTCCCTTCCTCCTACTCCCTCACCTCTTCCTTCATCCCTCAGTAGAGATGTTACCATCTGTCCCTAGAGCCTGGGCTGGGACTGAGGCTCATAGTCATATATAACCTATTATCTCCAAACCTACCAATGTCAGGCCCCTGACAGTGCTTTCATGTCATAGAATGTTCAAACCAAAAGGCTAGGAGCTTCTCATCTAAACTTCGTAGTCCACTTTACATAGGAGGCAACCGAGGCTCAGAGAAGGCAAATGTGGCTCAGTGAGTGGGTTTACAGAGCCAGGAAGAGAAGATACACTCTGTTCAAGAATCATTTCATTCATTTAGTAAATAGTTACTGAGTAGCATAAGGAAACCCACTGTTAGGCACTGGGCTCCAGCAGTGAATGAGACAGAAATCTCACATTACATTTAGGGAGACCAACAAAAAACAATAGCTAGTAGACAAAATATTTTGCTTACCAGTGCCATGTAAGCATACAGAGTGATTTGGCCCCAGAAGAGAGTGATGATATCTGAGCTGGGACCTGAATGACAGAAAAAGCCAGTTAAATCAGCATATGCAAAGATCCTGAGGTAGGAAGAAAATTTGTGCATTTGACAGAGAGGAAGGCCAATGTGACTGGAGCAAATGAGGTATCAAAGGTACACAGGTCTAATCACTTGGGACCTTGGAGGCAATGGGGTCATTCTACAGGACCATAAAGTCAAATTCTCCTACCCACTCCTCTGTCTCCGTTAGCTCATCCTGGAGGACACAGCAGGTTTGTTATAGAATCCTTGAGCCCGGCCGGTGTAGCTTAGGGTTGAGAATCAACCCATGAACCAGGAGGTCAAGGTTCAATTCCTGGTCAGAGCACATGCCCAGGTTGTGGGCTCGATCCCCAGTAGAAGGCATGCAGGAGGCAGCTGATCAATGATTCTCATCATTGATGTTTCTCTCTTCTTTCTCTTTCTGAAATCAATAAAAATATTTTTTAAAAATAAATAAATACCCCCAGATCACTAGCTATGTAGCTTGAGGCCTACTGTTGTTCATTGGTATCACCACCCTCATAATAGCAACCAACCCTTAGAGGACTCTGTGAGCCATACAGTTACATCTGTGTTGCAACTACTCTATAACTATAGTTGGAAAGCAGCCACAGACCTTACAAAAACATGTGCATGGCTGTTCAAATAAAACTTTACTGCCCTTGCCAGTTTGGCTCAATGGATAGAGCATCGGCCTGCAGACTAAAAGGTCCCAGGTTCGATTCCAGTCAAGGGCACATGCCTAGATTGTGGGCTCAATCCCCAGTGGGGGTGTGCAGGAGGCAGCCAATCAATGATTCTCTCATCATTGATATTTCTATCTCTCCCTCTCCTTCCTCTCTGATTAAAAATATAATTAAAAAATTTTTTAAAGTTATTTATAAAAAAAACACCTTTTACTTACAAAACCAGGCTATGAGCCAACTCAGATATAGTAATATGAACCTTCCATGTATTAACACCTTTATAATGAGAGGCCAGATAGATAACTGTTCTGTATCTCATTTGAGTCTTGCCCTCCCTTCAACTCCTCCTTGAGACTCGGGTGGCATCTCTGGATGTTGGCTCCAGAAATCCACAGACATACAGAGTTGGGCACACAGTCTGGGAGGTTAAGCCCCTTGTGAAGCCTTTGTGGGCCCCCTGGATGGATAATTCCTCAGGCCCCTCTGCCTCAGACAGTGGTGGTGGAAGTAGTAATTACGGAATGCCAGCAGGAAGACAGAAACAGAGTAGGAACCATGGCTTTCGGAAATGAATAGTGCAGTTTGGGACCCCAAAGGGCCAGCTGACAAGAGGCTTCCACTCAACCTCTTTGCCGGGGTCTGTATCGTGAGCTCTAGACAGTTGTCTTTCGAGAGAAAGGTGACTCACTTGTCCCCTGGGGACGTCCTTTCCAAAGTGAATGGCAGAAAAAGCCTAGCTCACAGAGGAGCCCTACGGAGCTCCCCTCAATCACTTCTGTGCCTCCCCTGTATAATGCAGTTGGATTAGACCCATTCTTTCCAACTACGGGTATTTATGTGCACCTAGTAGATATCAAAGACTACATTGGACCGCACCAGTGATGAAGCAGCCTTTAGGCAGGCCAGCTGGGAAGGCATGTGGGAAGCCCCTGGAGCTGGAACCTGAAGCGGGTACCTGGGGGCATTCTAGGCAGAGGGAAGGGCGTAGGTGTGTGAAAACTCCGGGTGTGAGGGTCTGGTTTGGCTGGAGTGTCAGGTGAAAAGACAAGGAGAATTGGGTCCATGTAGCAGCACCCTGGTGTGAGCTAGACCAACGGTCCTCGGGAGGTGGAGAAGGACAAGCACTGGGCCCCACAGAGCTTTGTAGGAGGGAGTTAGGGAGGAACCATGGATCCCAGGGCCGGGCAGAGGGTAGCCGGACTGGATGGAGAGGAAAGCTGGATTTGGTAGGAAATCTGTCTCAGGAGGTTGGAAATGGGAGGCTGGAGCTAAGAGATTATAAAACAGGAGATATCGAGAGGTGCTGCAGGGAGTAAATTTGGGAGGATCCATTTTCCCCTCCCCTCCCAAAAGCTCCGGGAGGTCCACAATGAGCATTAGCATGTGAAAGGCTTTAGGTAGAAGGGGATGTTGCAGAAGAGCTCCCTTTAGCTGCTGAGTGGGGGTTGTCTCATTGCGGCTCACTAGACTTCCTGGAAGAACATTCCAGACAGGTAAACTTAAGCAGGCATTAAAGATGTAACCATCTGATCAGGTTGAGTATGTTTTTCAAATGGTTTCAAGTAAACTAGCCTCAGAGGGATGGATGGAGTAAGTGTGGTGGGGGCAGATAACCTGAGCCTTGTCTGTTGCTAGAAGAATCCATCCCCCCTCACAAGATTTCTAACCCAAAAGGTTAAATCCCTTTTCCACATGTGGCTCAGAGAGGTTTAGAAGCTGCCCCAAGGTCACAGAGCAGGAATGTAGGGAAGTCAGGACAGGACTGGAAGCCCAGTATGTTTTACCTCAAACCCTTTGTTTTTAACTTTCTGGCGATTTAACTCTTAATAGGTTGGGATTAAAAGTAGCAATGCCCGCCCTAACCGGTTTGGCTCAGTGATTAAAGGGTCGGCCTGCGGACTGAAGGGTCCCAGGTTTGATTCTGGTCAAGGGCATGTACCTTGGTTGCGGGCACATCCCCAGTAGGGGGTGTGCAGGAGGCAGCTGATCGATGTTTCTCTCACATTAATCTTTCCAACTCTATCCCTCTCTCTTCCTCTCTGTAAAAAATCAATAAAATATATTTTTTAAAAAAGTAGCAATGCCTTGGCTAGTGTGGCTGAGTTGGTTGCATGCTGTCCCATGCACCAAGAGGTCACTAGTTCCATTCTGGTTGGGGCCCTGGTCTCGGGCTTGATCCCTAGTAGGGAGTGTGCAGGAGATAGCTGATCAATGTTTCTATCCTTCTCCCTTCCTCTCTTTCTAAAATCAATAAAAAAAATATTTTAAAAAGTTAGTAGCACACTAGTTGGTTTGGCTCAATGGATAGAGCGTTGGCCTGCAGAATGAAGAGTCCCAGGTTCGATTCTGGTTAGGGGCATATGCCCAGGTTGTGGGCTCCATCTCCAGTGGGGGGCATGTGGGAAGCAGCTGATCAATGATTCTCTTTTACCATTGATGTTTCTATCTCCCTCTCCCTTTCTCTCTGAAATAAATAAAAATATATTTTAAAAAATTAAAAAAGTTAGCAACATTAAATCCATGAAGCAGTCAGGTCCCCCCCCCTCCTCCCCACCTCCGTGCAGATTGCCTGCCTGGCCCCCTCTCCACACCTCCAGCCCTGTCGCTGGTTGTCCTGGTACACTGAAGCTGGAAGAAATGGCAGAGGTTCAGGCCTGGGGGCTTGGTGGTACTGCAGGTAGAAACCAGAAGGTTGAGAGGAGGAAACAATTTTTAGGATGATCATAGTTCATTTGTCATCAGAGAGATCTACCACTTATCAGTTATGTGACCTGGGACAATAAACTGAACCTCAATTTCCCTGAACTGCAGGATGGTGCTACCATGGAACCTCAGTTCTCAAACTTAATTCATTTGGAAGGCTGTTCCAGAAAGGAATTGTTTGAAAATGGAATCATTCCCACCCCCCTCCCCTTAGAAATAATGTAAATTGAATTAATCTGTTCCAGATTCCCAAAAGCAACACACACACACACACACACACACACAAATTTTCAGAGCACAATTTTCTGAGATGTTAAGTAAGTGGAGATTAGCAGTAAACTGACTCACACTCACACATTTTCTTCTTTGTTGCCTGAGAGACACATGACTGATCAAACAGGTATCAGCAAAGTTGTTGGGTCAAGAACCGAAGTCTTATTCAACAACCAAGACATTTTTCCGTGAACAACTTGTTTGAGAACTAAATTGTTCGAGATGGAAGACATTCAAGAACTGACTTTTTTAAACATCTCGCATCTCAAACTTTCTTGAACATCTCCTCTCCTTTTTTTAAATATTTATTCCTTTTTTTTTTTTTAATCCTCACCAGATAATACTTTTTCCATTGATTTTAAGAGAGAGTGGAAGGGAGGGAAGAGGGGGAGAGAGATCAATGTGAGAGAGACACATCAATTGGCTGCCTCACACGCACCCCAACTGTGGCTGGATTGAACATGCAACTTGGGTAAGTGCCCTTGACCAGCAATCAAATCTGAGATCTGGTCCGAGGGCTGGTGCTCTAACTGCTGAGCAACACCAGCCAGGGGGAACATCTCCTTTGTCATTGATTTCTAATTTCATCCCATGTTGTCTCACTTTTTTATTTTTATAGTATCTTTTTATTGACTTTTTAGAGAGAGAGGAAGGAAGAGGGAAAGTGATAGAAATACCAATGATGAGAGAGAATCATCGGTTGGCTGCCTCCTGCATGCCCCCTACTGGGGATTGAGCCCACAACCCGGGCATGTGTCCTGATGCAGAATCAAAACCTGACCTCCTGGTTCATAGGTTGATACTCAACCACTGAGCCACACTGGCTGGGTGGTATACTTTCTCTCTCTCTTTTTTTTTTTTTTTGGCTGGGTGCAGTGTACTTTATTGATGGTACATATTAAGCCCCTCCCCTCTTCAGGAAGTCTGGGATGGAAATTGTGTCAAAGATGAGAAATTCTCAGTGTTTTGAGAGATTTAGTTGGGGGCAAGATCTCTCTAGCAGTGAAGGGCCTCTCTTTTCCTCTTATGTTCTGGGTTTGGCTGGTAAGTCCTGGTCACTCTTCCTTCGTGGAGGCCATAAAGTCCATCACCCAGTCGCTGTAGTCAGATTCATTGTCGTACCAGGAAATGAGCTTGACAAAGTGGTTATTGAGAGCAACGTAAGGCCCCCCCACAAAAAAAAGAGATGTACTAGTAAGCCCCAGCATTGAAGGTGGATAGTGGGTGTGACTGTTAAAGCCACAGGAGACCACCTAGTTTTCCGTGTGGCCCAGGATGCCATTTGGGGGCCCTCTAATGCCTCCTACCCCAGCTTCTTAGTGTCATATTCGGAATCTTTCTTACCAAATGGTAGATCAGATCCATAACCAGTATATTAGGAGGTAGGGACATGGAAGGCCATGCCAGTGAGTTTCTTATTCAGCTCAGGGATGACCTTGCCCACAGCCTTGGCAGCACCAGTAGGAGCAGAGATGATGTTCTAGACAGCCCCTCAGCCATCACACCACAGCTTCCCAGAGGGACCATCCACAGGCTTCTGGGTGGGAGTGATGGCATAGACGATGGTCGTGAGTCCCTCACAATGCCAAACTTGTCACAGCTGATGACTTTGGCCAGTGGTGGGCCAAGCAGTTGGTGGTGCAGGAGGCATTGCTGACAATCCTGCAGAAATTGTCATACTTCTCATGTTTCACACCCATCTCAATCGTGGGGGCATCAGCAGAAGGAGCATAGATATGTCCCATTTGACTCCAACCTTCAAGTGAGCTGCAGCCTCCACAACATGTTCAGCACCAAGATCATCCCATTTGATGTTGGTGGGACCTTGCATCGAAGAGATGGGGATGGGCCTTCTGTTGATGACAAGCTACCTGTTCTCAGCCTTAGCTGGGTCATTGAACTTGCCATGGATGGAATAATACTGGAACATGTAGACCATGAAGTTAAGTTCAATGAGGAGGTCATTGATGACAACAATATCCGCGTTGCTAGAGTTAAAAGTTGCCCTGGTGACCAGGCACTCAATGTGGCCAAACCTACTTACCCAGTCCTGAACCATTATGTGTCAGACGTGGCTGGCACCACACAACAAGAGGTGGCTGCCTGTTGAACGGGGAGGATCAGAGCGTGGTAGTTTCTTCATGTTTATTGTGCTTGGGGTTTATTGAGTATCTTATATTTATAGATTTATAGTTTTCATCAAATTTGGAAATGTTTCAGTTTATTTGTCTTCAAATAACCTTTTCTGTCCTCCCTCCTTTGGAGATTCCAATTACACATAGATATTAGGTCACTTGAAGTTGTCTCAGCTCACTGACATTATTATATTTTTTAAAGCCTTTTCTTTCTGTTTTATTTTAGATCGTTTTTGTTACTATGTATTCAAGTTCACTAATTTTCTGCCATGTCTAATGTTCCATTAATCCATGTAGTGTATTTTTTATTACAGATATTTTAGTTTTCATCTCTAGAATTTCAATTTAAGTCCCCCCTCCCCCCCAATTTAAGTCTTTTAAAAAACATCTGCTAGCCCTAGCTGGTTTGGGTCAGTAGATAGGGCATCAGCCTGCAGTCTGAGGGTCCGGGGTTCAATTTTGGTCAAGGGCACATGGCCGGTTTCGGCTTGATACCCAGTAGGGGGCGTGCATGAGACAATAACTCCTCATCATTGATATTTCTATCTCTCCCTCTCCCTTCCTCTCTGAAATCAATAAAAATATATTTAAAAAAGAATCTTCTATATCTCTCCCTAACACAGAACTCTCTTCTTTATCCTCTTCCACCTATGGGATCGAGTTTTAATAACTGTTTTAATGTCTGTGTCTCCTGACTCTGTCATCTGTGAAATTTCTGGGTAGGTTTCAATTGATTGGTTTTTCTTTCCATCATGGGCTATATTTTCCTGTTTCTTTATATACACGTTAATTTGTGTTGGTTGCCAGACATTGTGAATTTTATTTTGCTGGGCGCTATTTTTGTATTTGTATAAATAATCTTGAGCTTTGTTCTGGGGTACAAAAGTCATTTGAAAATAGTTTGGCCCTTTCAGATCTTGTTTTTGTTAGGTGGGGCCAGAACAGCATTTAGTTTGACCTACTTTCGAGCCAAAAATTCTTCTGCGTGCTCCACTCAATGCCCCATTAATTGTGAGGTTTCCACTCTGGTTGTGGGAACCAGCACTACTCCCAGCCCTGCGTCAGCTCCCAGGATTGTGCTAATTCCTTTGCGTGGTTCTTACTGTGCTTCCAGTGGTTCCCTCACATGGAGGCACTGCGCTGAGTTACTGAAGAGGGGTCCTCTGAGGAGCTCCAGAGCTTTTTATGCTGCTCTTGCCTTTTCAGTTTTCTGCCTTGTGACCCCAGACCCCTGGCGTCACCTTTCCAGGGCCTAGACCACCAGACTCCACCTGCCTGCCCTGGTCTGGAAGGTTCGGGCAGTAAAGTGGGGCTCACCACATTTGTTTTCTGACTCACAGGTGTCCCCCCAAAAATGTATAGGCACTGTAACAGAGGATGGTTTTGAGAATGAAATGTATTTTTTAAAATCTTTATTGTTGACAGTATTACATAGGTCCTCCTTTCCCCCACATTAACCTCTTCGAGCCTGCTCCCATCTGCACCCCCCCAAAATGAGATGTGTCCTAATAAACACTGCCTTTATAATGATTCAAAAAGTGTATACATTTTGGGGAGACACCCTATATTTTTCATCGTCTGGCATCCAGTGTCTTCGGAGCCATTGTTTCATATATTTTGTTGGGCATTTCAGTTGTTTTAGGTGGGAATGCCAATCGAGTCCCTACTACTCCACCTTGGCTGGAAGCAGGAATCCTTATGATTGTTGGTTATTTGTTCAGCTGGCATTTATTGAGGGTGAGCCTACTGTGTGCCCACCCCACACTGGTCCTGTGGCTCTTAAATCTCAGGGGGTTTCAGGGGCCCTTTCCTCTCTCTGGAATGCTTTTCCCAGCTATGCATCCTCTGTCTGCTCAAAGGCCTTCTCTTTTCCTTGTGTAAAGCGCATTGCTCTCTTTTATTTCCCATCACATGGAGCTCTCCTTTATAGCTTACTAGGGGCCCGGTGCACAAAAATTTGTGCACTCGGGGTGGAGGGAGTCCCTCAGCCCGGCCTGTGCCCTCTCACAGTCTGGGACCCCTCAGTGGATGTCCTATGATGGCCCCAGTCTGCCAGGCGCCTTTTGTGTGTGTGTGTGTGTGTGTGTGTGTGTGTGTGTGTGTCGCCACTGGGGACCTGCCCCCAGCCGC